>JAOUZG010013621.1:2009811-2038202 GCA_026289955.1 Argiope argentata | reverse complement strand
TAAATATCAAGACTGGGATCTTAGTAGATTTAAAAAAATAAAGGGGAATATAAATTATTGTCCGCTTTGTCAATAATTAACTTCCTTTCCTAATCTCAAGTTTTTATTTGCGAGTTTTGGTTTGATTATTATTTTATTCAAAATTTGAAACATTAATCCATTTTGAAGACCAACATTTGCTTAGGGTAAATATCAAAACTTGGATCTGAATAGATTAAAAAAAAGAAGGGAAACATAAATTTCTGTTCGCTGTGTCAGTAATTAACTTCCTTACCTTATCTCAAGCTTTTATTTGTGAGTTTTGGTTTGATTATTACTTTACTCACAAGTTGAAACAAAAATTCTAAATAAAAACCAGCCTTTGTTTAAGGTAAACATCAAGACTTGTATCTTAATAGTTTTTTTTTAAAAAAAGGGAAATATAAACTATTGTCCGCTGTGTCAATAATTAACTTCCTTACATTATCTCAAGCTTTTACTTGCGAGATTTGGTTTTATTATTATTTTACTCACAAGTTGAAACAACAATTCTGCATGAAAACCAGCATTTGTTTAGGGTAAATATCAAAACGTGGATCTTAATAGATTTTTTAAAAAGAAGGGAAACAAAAATTATTGGACACTGTGTCAAATAATTTATTTCCTTACCTTATCTCAAGCTTTTATTTGCGAGTTTTCATTTGATTATTACTTTACACGAAAGTTGAAACGGCCATCCATTTTGAAGACCACCATTCGTTACTGCTTCTTTATTCTGTGATAACATTTCAGCTACTGAGTTTCAACGGAAGTGAGCATCTTTGTTTCCTGTTTGGAATTTTCTTCCTTTATCATAGGAAATGCCCCCAATATGTAAGTCTGTCTTTAACTGACCTGATATTTCGGATAGAAATTGTCTTCTGGAGCCAACATGGGTGACATAGACATGGGGGACGATCTGGAAGATCTGATCAAACAGTACAGAGGTAGTATTTTTTAAACGTTCGAACATTAGCTTGTAAAATATCGTCTGCAACGGAAAACGATCGACTTGCCATATGTTCTTCTATTCTTAATACTAACAGCATTGCTGATTGAATTAGCATTAAACCGTTATCAATTTTTAAAGTACGTTAGTCAGCAAATGGACTTCCTTTTGTGATTTTTAAATGATGCATCGTATATAGCTGTATTTGAATGCAAATTAGAAGAATTCAAATGTTTTTAAAAATTAGTATTGAAGCATAAGATTTTTCTTCATAAATTGTATTAAAGATAATTTATTATTATTATTATTATTTTGCAAACCATTTATCATGAAATGGCTTAATAATCTGTTATAAAAATCTTTTCAAATAATCTAGATTAATTAAAAAATTTTACACAGAATTTTATTATTTTATGTGAAGGTTTATTGCATCATTCAAGCAGATAATTTTGCATTTGAATGAAATTATCTGCTTGAATGATGTAATGTTAATTGCTGTAATTTAAAAACTAGTTTTAACTTTGTTTATTTTTGCATATTCTTAGATCTTAGGTTATTTAAAATTTTTGTACAGAGTTTTGTTATTTTATGTGAACGTTTTTTGCAATAAAATTATCTGTTTAATAGATGTAATGTTAATTGCTACAATTTAAAAACTAGTTTTAATTTTATATTATTTTTGTATATTCTTAGACGCTAAATTAATTAAAAATTTTGAATAAAGTTTTGTTACTTTATGCGAACATTTTTTGTAATGAATTCATTTGCTTGATAGATGTGATATTAATTGTTTTAATTTTAAAAAATATCTTTAATATTATTTTTTTTTTGTATATTCTTAGATACTATAACATTTTCTGTTTGTTGATATAAGGCTGTTTATTTTTTTGTAATGTGAATGAATACTTATGGATAATTTATTTTAATGATCATCATTACAACTATGTTATTTTTCTTTTTTATTGAGTAGATATTTTACGTTTATAGTTATATAAATTTAATTTTATATTCGCACAGTTTTTTTAATAAATATTGTTTTCGACACTGCACACACTTATAAAAATGCTGCTTGTAAACATCGTTCATACTTTATTTTTATCTATTCTTTTTAATTATCGTTTTTTATTGTTGATTATTTTAATTCATCATGCTTTATTATTCACCTGTTTCATTTACCATATTCATTTATGAAGTATTATGATTTATTACTCATTTTCATTTGTCATGTTTTATCATTTATTTATCATTTTCATTCATATTTCGTTATTTATTAATAATCATTTTTTCTCGGGAATTTCATTTGGACTCAACTAAAAATGCTATGTCTTAGATTTTACATCTTTACAGCTTTAATTTATTACTTATTAATACAAAAAATAATCTGCAATAATATTTTTCCTTAAAATTCATTAGAACTTAAGACTAGATGCATTAAAAACGATCCTATCGATTATAACGATCCTTAAGGATTTCCTAACGAGATGCATTAAAACGAAAATTAAGGTTGAAGCATAAGATTTTTCTTCTCAAAATGTATTGAAGTTATTGTTATTATTATTATTTTGCAAACCGATTATCCTAAAATGGCTTTTTTATCCTGTCAAATTTATATAATTATTTATCCTGTCATATAATTTTTTTTAGCCTGTCAGAACATGAGGTTGTTTTTAAGATGAGATTTAAGATGAAATAAAAATTTTATTATCTGCACGAGCATCTAAAAAAATCAGCTTATCTATCCGAACCAGTTATTTATCCATAACGTCGATTTTGATGATGAATATACGTATATTACCATTTCAGAACATGATGTTGCTTTGGGAATGCGATTTGTAAAGTCAACAGAAATCCGTAAGCGAAAAATAAAAAGTGTTATTATCTGCGCGAGCATCTCAAAAAATCAGCTTTTAATGACGCGTTGCCACTGCAATTACAAAAGCTCAGATTTTTTAAAAAAATAAGTTAATGACTACAGCAAATAAAACCCCCCAAAATGTCATTTTGAGCACGTGATTATATGAAATGAAATAAATAGGAAATGTGATATTTTTTTAAAACAATTATGGCGAGACAAATTTTTTTGATTAAATTGCAAAGTTAAAGTGACTCATTCAATGAAAATGAATAAAAATATACTTAAACTCGCACGAACACGTGGTGCTTGGTTGTTCAAGAAATGCTGTTCTGGCATGGTACATTGAAATATGCGTAGCATATTTCATTTTAATTTTTTTTAATCTTCAAATAATTTATATTATTCATAATTTGTTTAATTTTATGAAGAAAATCAAAAGAGAAATAAAAAGACAATTTTCAATCGGAATTTTCGGAAATTGTTTTATCACGTTATCTTTGTTTTTCTTTACTTAATTTTAATTATCTTTGCTCTATTCTTTACAGATGAGAGGGAGAACGTACAAAAGAAAACTTTCTGCAAGTGGGTCAATTCCCACCTTCTACGCTCAAACTGCCGCATAACAGATCTTTACGCAGATCTGAGAGATGGGAAAATGCTTATGAGGTTACTGGAAATATTATCAGGCGACAGATTGGTGAGTGCACAGGCAATCAAACATACTTTTACTTACTTTATTTTGTAGGAAATTATAAATATAACTGTATAGGGTAAATACAAATGAAGGACATGATTTTAAAAAATATATATTCTTGAAACCACATGACATATTGCAATAAGTGATACATAAATTTAAAAAGAAACATACCAAGTTTTTTTTAAGGTGTGATCTTCGTGTGTGATTTTTTTATGTGTGATCCTCGGCATTTCGTCCAATCTGTCATCCAGTTCGTTCCAAACTTTTTGTAACATCACTCTTTCAATGGTTCTGGAGGCTGCACAAAGGCGCTAATGAATTTCTGTTAGCTGTTTTAGGTATTGGCTGTACAAAAACAATGTCTGATCAAAATGATTTTTTGTGGGGTTACGCCCAAGATAGCAGACGATACAAAATGTTACAAAATGTTTGGAACGAGATTATAGATTTAGATTATAGATGGGATGCATGCTGTGTGACAAGATCACACGTCGAACATTTATTACTGAAAAAAACTTTTTAAATTTCTCCATAAATTCATGTATCACTTATTTTAATAAGCGCAGCACTTTCATAAATATGATTTTTTAAAACAGGATCTATCATTTGTACTCACAATGTATTATATTTACAAATCTCATAAACTAACAAGCCTATGTTCAAGTTCCTTAGTATTACATCTAATTAATTCTTCATAATCAATAGACTGAAAATAAATAGGTCTTTGATTGTTTGTACCCAAACAGCTTCCCTCGAAATAATAGCACTTTATTTACACATTATATATATATATATATAAGAAAATTTTCCTATAAGAGGAAGAAAACGATAACAAAAATTGCAAAATGAATAAAGTTAGTACATAATGTATTAATTGTAATAAAATGCATTATTTGTATCACAAATAGTAATTTTGTATTATTTATATCACAAATATTATAAAACATAAAAATGAATCATAATAAAAATCAGTTTTTGAACTTATGTTCTTTATTAACAAATAAATCTTGCATGCAATTTGAAGTTTTGAAATAAGTTTCTTAGTGGTACTGGTATATTACATTCTCGAACAGAACAAATATTATAATGAATTATTTTGAAAGCATTTCTCATAAACTGTTCGGAAAAAAACTAATTCTAATAATTCAATAATTTCAAAGATTTTTTTTTATTCCAGAAGATATTTTAAATTTGTTTTAAAAACATTTGAAAATTTATAATCTGCATCTCAAAATACCCGTTCCAATTATTTTTAACTATTCTTTTTTGAAAGACCCTATAAATTACAAATTAATCTCATGAATTATTCATAATTTTAATGTCGGATTCATTAATTTGATTCTTGCTTGCTTATCACTTACAGCCCAGACCAACCAAAGGGAAAATGCGAATACATTGCCTTGAAAATGTAGACAAAGCATTGCAGTTTCTTAGGGAACAAAGAGTTCACTTAGAAAATTTGGGCTCACATGACGTTGTGGATGGCAATCCTCGCTTAACATTGGGTTTGATCTGGACCATTATTTTACGTTTCCAGGTAAGTGCATACGAATTTCTTCAGAGATTAAAAAAATCGTGCTGATTTCTTTATGTAGATATTTTTTTAAGTAATTGCTTCTTCTCTGATTGTTCGATGTATTAATATTTTGAAAATTAGACATTTTTTAGTTATTTAAAAGTCTTAAAAGTTTAGTTTTTTAGCCACCAACCTTTCTCAATTCACTGGGATAATATTCTGTACTTACGTATTAGACTGTCGACGCCAACCGTTGCCAACAGTTTATTAACTCATTGGCGAGGGATTCAAGTTTGGCGATAAACCGTTGACGCCAATGAAACCAACAAAATGGCGGTTGGCAATTAAGGTTTGAACAATTTTTTTAAAATAAGGAGGGTTTTTTGTCATTATTGGCAGTTTAGCAACTCTTTGGCGACGCCTTTAAATTTGGCGATAAAGATCGCCTGTCTAATATGCAAGCACCAAATATTCTTGAGAATCCTAAATTTGTCAAAAATTATGTATTTATTTCATTTTGTCTGTCATTGCATTTCAACGTAGTATAATTTTGCTAGTTTTTATCTTCGTAAAAATTTCTTTGTTTTCCTCTCATGTTTTTATTATTATTATGTTAAGCTAAAAAATATATTAGTTTTTAAATTAATTAGATAAATTGCATATAATTATCAATCTTCTCAAATCTCTCTCTTTTTTAATATTTAACTTTAAGCTATAAACAAAATGAATCCCTCAAAATTTAGAATTTGAGGAAATTGTAATTAAGACATAAAATACCATGTACTATAAAACATTCGCGCATAGCATGTATTTAAACATCTATTATGAAAGTATAAAAATCAAAGAATAAACTTAGAAACAAAGTTCAAATAATTTAATAAATAAAGTAATAAAGTTATATTTTTGTATGTTTTGAAAAAAAAAAACGGCTTTTTACCGTTTTCACTTAAATTTTAATTTTTGTTTTTTATATTTTAAAATTTTTTTGTCTAAATTTAAAATTTTTACTACTCTGAATTCAAATAAAATTATAAATGATATTTTTCATACTATATCAGTAATATGTAACTATTTCAGATATAAGGTATGAAGTATATATATATTGTCACAAAGATGCAAAGAATGAGAAAACACAAAGTAACGCTATATCATGTTTATTAGCTTTGAAAAAACTCACAAAATGCTGGCGAAGAATTGATCCCACTACTTGTGGAACTCAGAATTTATATCTTTACAGAATAATCTAGAATTGTAAGGAAAGTTATAGATATTTCTAGAACATTAACAAATGAATAATAAGAAATTAATATCAAAGTCCAACCGTCAAATTAATGCGATTTGGCCCTTCGAGCTTGTGCTCTGCAAACGTGTACTTTACTTCTGAGCCACACTGACTACTGTTCAACGGCGGATTGTAAAACCCTCTGCGCTTTTGCGCATGCGTTAGGATGAGTTTAATTCGTCAAAATAGGGGTGAGAGGAAAGAAGAAAAGAGGAGATGTTTACATATAACAATGAAGAATGAATTTATGGGACGTAAACATTAGATAACTAATAATACAGAATGAAAAAGTGCTAATGCAATGTGCGAGAAGAATAAATAGTTCCCCGTTTTCTGTTTCTTGGCTACACTATTTATTGATGTTATATAAAATTTTATTCATACCACTCCTGAAAGTTTTTTTACTACTTCAACTAACCATGTCAATACAAAATTTTGAATTAAAATAAAATATGGTCAGAGATATGACACAAGACTTACATATACATGAAAAAAAATTGAACTAAAAAGCATCTAATGGAATTAATTCCTAGGTCAAAGGTGAATACTGGAAATGCGCTCATCATTCTGCGCCTCACCCCTTAATGAGATGGAATCGTCGAAATGTTGTCATCTCAGAATCTGTTGACGAACAGTATGTGCACATCTTTCTTTTGCGACAATATTATTAAAATCTATGTTTTTGTTTTCCCATCAGATTCAAGATATTACCATCGAAGAAGTTGATAATCAGGAAACTAAGTCAGCTAAAGACGCTTTGCTGCTTTGGTGCCAGATGAAAACTGCTGGTTATCCTAACGTGAATGTGAGGAATTTTACGACAAGCTGGAGGGATGGATTGGCCTTTAATGCTCTGATTCACAAGCACAGGTAAAATCACGTTTCAAACTTTTATAGAAATTTCAGTATAATATGTACAGCGTTTCAAAATTCGCGATGATACATTTAGATATTAAAACACAAGAAATACCAATTATTCTTTAATAAATTTCGGAACAAATTGTGTAGCTTTTCCCCGCTGTTTTGCTATTGTTCACCCTATATAGGCTATTTTACCCTATACTCTATACACATATATGCTATCTTATCCTAAATTCTATACCTATATATGCTTTACCCTATATATGATACCTTACCCTATACGCTATACCTATATATGCTATCTTACCCTATATTCTATGCCTATATAAGCTACTTTACCCTATATTCTATACCTATATATGCTTTATCATACATATGCTTTCTTACCCTATATACCTATATATGCTATCTTGCCCTATATTCTGTGCCTATATTAGCTACTTTACCCTATATTCTATAAATACATATGCTTTTCTCTATATATGCTATCTTACCCTATATATGTTATCTTGCCCTATACTCTATGCCTATATATGCTATTTTACCCTATACTCTATACCTATATATACTATCTTGCAAACATGACAATTGGAAACATTTTTATTCGATTTGAGAAATATGCTGAGAGAAGTACGAAATTCTTAATCGAATTCATCCAGCCCAAAAGGGTCATGGAAAGGATTCGAAATTCAAAGTAGTGGGGCATTTAGATTCAATAGAACACCACAAGTACAAATCATACCACAGACAATGTTAGAAATTCAAATTGGGTTGCACTTTTCAATTATCGTACAATTGTTTACCCTATGTTATTGTTCAAATACGATAATAGCTGCAATTTCGATTCGATTTGTACTGAAATTGAAGGAAAAGAGATATTCTTAGTCGAATTAATAGGTAGGTCATCTAGCACAAAAGGTTTATGGAAAGGATTCGAAATTCAAAGTAGTGGTGCATTTAGATTCAATAGAACCCAAGTACAAATCATACCACAGTCAATGTTAGGAATTGAAATTGTGTAGAGCTTTCCAGTTATCTTACACTCGTTCACCTTTCGAACACTATAATTGAAGCGATTTCGATTCGCTTTGTGCTGAAATATGTTAAAGAAAGCTGAAATATGTTAATGAAATCCTTAGTCGAATTCATAGATAGGTTATCTAGCTAAATGGTGTCTGTTTGATACTTTCATTTCTACGTGTTTCTTTATTATTGAAAATAGTAAGATCATTCATATTGGAAGACAGCTTCATTTTTATAACATTCAACTTTTGTTGCAAAAGTTTTTTGTTGGCCTCAACTGCTTAAATGTTCGAAAGAGAAAAATGAATGGAAAGAAAAAAAGATTATCTCCTCCATTAACTAAATTTGAAAATTTTATAATAGTTTTAGCTTATAGACTGATTAAATATGCAACTTATGAGAGTTTACGAAAGATATATAGCAAATTTATCTTAAAATGTAGTCGAAATTATGGTTTTGAAATCCATTTCCAGTCCTTAATTTCTAACTAATTTCAGCCATCGAAAAAACTTTCATTGCAAAATTTCTTCGGTATTATTAGTAAATGTTTCATTCAATTTGAAATGTCTTTCGATCTACAATAATAAGGGAATAAAAATTTAAAATCATCGTCGATTCCATCATCCTTTTGAGTTTGATGACATAACTGAGAAATTTGACCGGGAATTTATTGTGATTATTTATTGATTATTATTTATTTATTGACCATAGAGGGGTAGCAAAGATAAGACCTGCATAGGGCATGGCATTATTTCTTCGCACCTTATATATCATAAGTGAATAGATTTGTCCAACATGTCGTCTTCTAGGACTAGGATATGTGTCCTGACTAGGAAAAAGGATTAGACCCTTTTTTCCAGGTCACTACGTCATTGATACAGCATATGACTCTTGAATTATATTCGAATTAAAATTACTTTATATTCCCAAGGCAATATGGGACAGATTACTAAAAGATCTCTCTTGTGTTATATGGATTGAGTTGCGAGCATACATTGTATGTTGAATGGTTCTAGTCTAAATAGGTTTTATCATATAATAACTTAATTGTCAATAGTTTTGAAACCCCCTGAAAGGGTTTAATTATTTAAATATGTTAAATTTTATAATTTGTTATCCAATTAAAAAGGGTAGGGATATAACTTATGATGTATCTTGCATTTAATCTAGTTTCTTTTTAGGAAGGTTCTAATATGATTTTTAAAGATCGTATAAGAATTCTTACTCAGAACGTCAGTCTATACTTTATTATGGTTAAGTTAATGGTTTGTTTTATTGTATTTTTCTTAGTCCTGATTTGATACATTATGATCAGTTGTCTCGATAAAATGCTATTCATAAGTTTAAAAGGTCTTTTACGGTTGCTAATCATGTTTTATTGTATTTTGAATCATGCTTTATTGTATTTTGAATCATGTTTTGTTGTATTTTGAATCATGTTTTATTGTAACTTGAATAATGTTTTGTTGTATTTTGAATCATGTTTTATTGTAACTTGAATCATGCTTTATCGTAATTTATTAAAATCCAATGGTTTGCTTTATTGTATTTTCCTTAGGCCTGACTTGATACAGTACGATAGGTTGTCCCGATCCAATGCTATTTATAATCTGAATCACGCTTTCACGGTTGCTGAGCAGAGATTAGGAATCATGAAGCTGTTGGATGCTGAAGGTTGGTTTGAAATTTCCTCTTCCATATTCATTTTAATAGTGGACATTTTAAAATAGATTTAACCAAATATTTCTTTTTAAATTTTTTTTCATTTCTTTTAATGTATATTGATTACAAAATTTAGTGAAAATAATAATGAAATTCAAAGATGACAATTTCGTAAATTCTTTTTCAATTCCTACTATTAGCTCACACTCCCCATATATATATATATATATATATATATATATATATATATATATATATATATATATATATACTAGCTTTTACCCTCGACTTCGTATGCGTGGAAATTTTGATGTGTATGTATGATAATTAACAGTCTAATCATAATGTAAAATGTTAGCAAACCGTATACGTGAGACGTGAATTTTAAACGCCAGTTGGGGAAACAAATGCAGATTAGAAATTTTTTATTTCAATTAATCTGTGTTATTTTTATTCAAAAGTACTTCTGAAGGATTCGAAATATCTATTAAGTAACAATGATTAATTTTAAATGTATCAAGTACTATGAAAATAAACAGAATCGTTTAAAATCCCGACTTCTAGCTACTCTCATAACCCGAGTTTGATTTCTCCTTTTTAAAAGATTGGATTTGCGTTTTCCGGGCATTTCGAAAAACTATCGAATAATAACAATTAAAACTATAAACTTTTCCTTAAAAATTATGATGTGACTACGCTGGCAGCGTGAGCGGAACGTAGAGCTGGAGTGGAAACCTAGTATCGCTAGTTCTTTAAATTTAAGGATTCTGAGAATAGCATGAACAGCGTAAGAAAAAAAATGAATACATTTTTTCTTAATAGCTTCACTACTGCAGAGTGAGGCTTTCTTAAAAAGAAATTGGAAAGAATAAATACACTTACTCGGTTCAATTATTTTTTTATGAGCAGGAAACGATTTAAGAATTAAAAAAAAACACAGCTGAACTTTTCAATGGTGAAAACGTCTTTCTGCCAGGATAATAAATCAAAGAATTCCATTAGAAAAATAAGATAGTATTAAAATGAACACCGGAAATAGAAAAATAAAAACAGACGATTCAAAAAGATCAAGCAGATGTTTTCAGATTTTATTTTTATTTTTTGCGGAAAATTTAGTTTTTAATTAATAAAAAATGAGCCACTCAATGAACCGGAATAAAAATTAGCCCATGTTCTTCTGTAGACTATAATCTATCTCTGTGCTAAATTTCATCCAATTTCCTTCACCGTTCTGGCGTAATTGAACCCCATCATCCATCCAAACTTTTACATTTATAATAGTGTTATATAGAATATATAGATATTTTTATAATATTGTACAAATTTTCAATCGCTAATAAAATACTTTTTATTCATCCACTCAAGTTCAAATATATTATTTTGAACTTGTAGTGGATGACATTCGATGTTAATACAGTTTTTTCAATTATTAATTCATTTCGTTTCCCCCAAATAAATGACGAATTCAGTTTGTTTTTTCCCCAAGCTGAGATTAAGCTTAACAGGTTTTCGGCTGATCAAACGATTCTGTTTATTTTCTAAATGTTTGATGCATTTAAAATTAAACATTGTTAATGAATTAATTTTTCCGATTCATTTAGAAGTACTTTCGAATTGAAAAAATACAAAATAAAGGAAATTAAATATTTATGTATTGCAACTTATGTAGAAAAATCACGCATTTTGAGTTGCCATAATTGGCTTTAAATCCTCGATTGGCGTTGAAAATTCAATGCTAGCAAAATTTTTTGATCAATTATTTATATTAATTTTAATAGTTAGACCGGGATAGTCCGGTTAGTATGGCTTTGGATTCCTATCCCTTGGGTTGCGAGTTCGAACACCATATATAGAAAGAAGAATAAAAAATTGCTAGAAAATTCACGTTCTACTTTGTCTAATAATATTGTGATTCTGTCATATTTTTATACATATTTATATTAGTTGTAATTATTTAATAAAGAGTATTTAAAATAATATTTTTCTTTGTTAACCTAAGTAGGAATTGATTTAAAAAATTGTTTTTATATTACTTGTTACTCCATAATTATATTATACATTTTCTTTCAGATATATTCGTAGAATATCCTGATGAAAAATCAATCATTACGTATGTTGTCACCTACTACCATTATTTCTCTAAAATGAAACAAGAAACAGTCCAGGGACGTCGTATTGGAAATGTAAACATTTCAAGTGAACTAAGCTCTAAAATTTCAATACAAGAAAACTGTTTTTAGTTACACTCAAGTATTTTTGATATTTTATTTTAAATCTTTGATATCTGAATTATTTTCTTGAATAGGTTGTTGGTCAAGCGATGCAAAGTGAGAAAATGATTCACGAATATGAAACTCTGACTTCTAATCTCCTGAAGTGGATCAAGCAAACGATTGCCGCGTTGTCCGATAGGAAATTTGCAAACTCCTTATTCGGAGTTCAACAACAACTTCTGGCTTTCAATTCTTACAGAACTGTAGAAAAACCACCCAAGTATGATATTGTGTCCTTATACATAGATAGAACCCGCCTATTCTATCTGAACTTAATAATTAAGTAAAATCAATAACCCTTATTTAATTTTTTAAATAATCAGATTTATGGCATTTTTCTAGTTAAACATATTCTTTTCATGACGTAATGTGTTATATTTTATGTTGCTTGTGGCAATAAAGGTATTCCTGGAAATAAAAAAATTGTGAAATCTAAATTGATACTACTACAAAACAAGAGATACTGATTAGGCTTAAATAGCTGACTACCTCAGCGAGCTTGTCCATGGTAAGTTCTAAGAAAAATAACAACAACGACCTTTATAATTCGTGTATTAGAGAGTTTTCTCAAGATATCTATTGAAATATCTAAAATTGTCTAAAATAATGACAATCATAGATAGACCAGTCTTCGTCAGGGAATTTTGAGATTTTTTATTTAAATACTAGAGTGTATTTTTCCAAAAATGATTGACAAAACTAGAGAATTATGTATCAATTTAGATTTAAATTTTTTTTTCAGTAATACATTCATGAATACATGCAATATAAAATAAAATTCTTTGCGCCGTTAAAACTAATTTTAATAATAAGAATATATCTATCAGCGACGATTTCAAAAATATTTAAAGTTATGATTATAGAAGGGTTTCTGTATAATAATTTTAATATGATTAAATTGTCTGAAAATTAAGGAAAAAAATGCCATTTTATAGTTTTCACTTTTTTTATATACATTTTGTTATTTAAATCAGAATTTCAACTTTAAAATTTGATAGATTTCAATTCTTAACTTTTGAAAATTTTGGATGAAAAAAATATTTATTTATGAACTTAATTGCTTTTTTTATTGATTTCTGAAGGACTAGTTTGCAAAAACATGAATTATAAAGTTTATCAATGCCTAGTTTTCATTTTATTATGAAAAAATGTAGCCAGTGATGTTTTTCATTTAATCAAAATGTAAATCTTTTAAAGTCAGATTCTTTCTACTATTTCATTTATAATGGAACTTATTGCATTGCATAAATATGCTAATATAATACTAAAAATATAATCTTTATTATAAATTGAAATATTTTTAAACGATAACGTTTTTATTTCAGTCCGTATTTAAATTATTATTTAGACGAGGAATTGTCTATTAGCAGAATTGCAATGTTTATAATCTTACAAAAATAATAAGCTTATTGATCTTAATACAATACAAATAAATATCATTGTGGCTATGTAAGTATACATGTAACATGTTTCCCATCTTTTCATAAACAATTGGATCGAATCCAAACAAATTGTGCATATTTATTATTTAATACTTGAGAAAAAATACTTTAAATTCTTTAAAATTCAGAAATTAATTAAAAATTAACATTTTGTTCTTTTTCTACACTTTTATTTATTTTAACGATATGCTTTTTTCTAAATTTTTCTCTTTTATTTCCATTTACCTTTTTTCTATACTTTTACTAGTATTAAAGTAATTATTTAACTATTCTATAAACTTTGTTAAGGCAAATATTCAGATGCAGACAATCTTTCTTATACTTTAGCATTTTTCAACAAAATTTGTAATTTTAATTTAACAAATATTAATAACTTATGTGTAAAATTTATTAAAGGTTATTTTTTTAAAATCGTCTGGTGTTAATCGATTTTATAATTTTAAATAAAAGCAGACGATAAGTGATTTGTCAAAGAGGAAAATGCCTTATAATATTGAATTCATTAACTTTTATTTTAAAAAATTATCATATGGGTTTTAATTAAAATATTACATTTCAAAACTAATTTATTTATAATTATATTTTTATATTTCCAGATTTGTTGAAAAAGGCAACCTCGAAATATTGCTGTTTACCATTCAAAGTAGGATGAGAACTACCAATCAGAGAATGTATTTTCCACCAGAGGGGAAAACGATATCTGATATCAACAGAGCATGGGAAAGTCTAGAAAAAGCTGAACATGAAAGAGAATTGGCACTCAGAGATGAACTTATCAGGTTTTTATTTTTATTTTTGTTATATACTTGTAAAAGATTTTTCTTTTGTTATTATTCCAAAAAGTGATTTTTATTTTTTAAAATTATTCTCCACTAAAAATAAATCAAAATAAATAAATAATCTAAAATTTTTATCATCTTGAGATTATTCAAAATAAATTTAATTTATTGCAATTTTAAAGTTACAATGTCAGGAAAAAAAACTTAAATATTTATAGATTTCCAATAATTCAGTATATGTAAGGACCCGATTAAAAAATGCATTTCTATCGCAAAATCTAAACTTATTGCATAGTTATAACATTAAACAGAAAATTACACTTATATAAAGAAGATAATTTGTTTGAATAATGAATCGGAAAAATCTTATCCATTGAAGATTAATCAGAATAAATTTAGCTTGTTACAATTTTAAAGTTATAATGTCAAAAAAAAAAAGAAATTTATGCATATAGAGACTTTCAGTAATCCAGATTCAAAAATGCATTTTTATCTCAAAACCTAAACTTATTGCATAAATATAATATTAAACAGAAAATTGCTCTGTCTACATATATAAAAACAAATATTTATTTGAAAATCTTTAAACAATTTTACAGTTTATGTGTGGTTATAAAGAATTTTGTCATAGGTTCTCTTCCAGATAAAAGGATGTTAATTATCAACTTTCAAAATTTAAAAAGATTGTTAAAATTTTAGAAAGTTTTTTTTTGTGTTTTCAGCTCTAAATTCTTAAAATATTATCTTACAGATATAATCTCTGCACAATCTAAAAAACACACCTCCATTTTAATTATAGATTTTTGTATAATTTTTTACTTTAATTTAAATAATTTTAATTTAATACATAATCTATAAAAACTATTCTTAGCTTCCATTAATCAATTCAATCGTATTCTTTTGCCTCTGTTAAAATTGAGATTTTTATTTTTTATTTTGAACAATTATTCCCAATTAGAATTTTTATTCCCGCTTTTACTTCTCAGTATGCATTTTTTTAATGTACACGAAAAATGGTTTGTAGAAGACAGATTCCAATAAATCCATATTTTATTATTATTATTATTATTATTATTATATAACAAAATGAAGCATTTTATAAATATTTTCTTTGTTAATAGTTTAACAATCACGAAAACCGATATTCTGGGTTGGTCTCTAAAGGTAGAAGGTTAATAAAAAAATATCATAAAACTGATGCAATGGTGTTTGATATACGCCTCTCCAAGCTCATTAACACATGCTTAAAGGGGATTGTTTTCCATTTAACATTTTAAACCTGCTTTGTTAAAAACGTCACTTTATAAAAAGTGTCGAATTACTGTATCGGAAGTCTCAAATAAAAAACGTTATTGTTATTATTATTATATTTTCGTAAAAATATAATACAATTAAATTTTTAATTTTTTCTTAAAAAGAAAAATTATTGCATGAAAACGGATCCTTGAGATAAATAAACTTATAAACTAGAAATGAAATTTTATTTTAAAACTGCAAATTATTGTTACTGAAATGGATTATGGAAAATGGATGTTACTGAAATGGAAAACTTACAATATTTTAAATTTAATTTCTCATATTTTTTAAAGAATGCAAAGTTAATATTTATAAAAATAGATCTTTAAAATCCAAACTTATATTTCTGAAGTGAAATGCAGCTTCTTATTCTTTATTATCTTATGATTATTAAAGAATATTCTTCACTTATTATAGTTTATTCTTATGGAGAATAATTTTTATAAATTGCACTTTTAAATTGCTTAAAATCGAAGAATAATCTACATTGAGAAATATTCTTTAGTGATTATTATTCTTATGGAGAATAGCTACTTTAAATTACCCTTTATTTAAATTGATTGAAAAATTGAAGATTATGCTAATTCTTATGGAGAATAACTTCTTTGAATTACTCTTTATTTAAATTGATTGAAAAGTTGAATATGCTTATTTTTATGGAGAATAGGTGCTTTAAATTACGCTTTATTTCATTGATTTAATAATTGAAGAATAATCTACATTGATAAATATTCTTTAATAATTATAACTTATTCTTTTGGAGAATAGCTTCTTTAAATTATGCTTCATTTAAATTGATTAAAGAACGGAAGAAAAGTCTGTACTGAAAAATATTCTTTAGTAATTATTACATATTCTTATGGAGAATAAAGCGTAATTTATGTTATGAATTACGCTTTATTTAAATTATAAGTTATATTGAAGAATATCCTCTATAGATTAGATTAAGCTATGAAGAATAACAAAAAATAAGCAATAATGGAGAATATTCTTCAATAATCGTAACTTAATCTTATGGAAAATAGCTGCTATAAATTACTGAGGCAATAAATTGATTTAAGAGTTGAAGAATAAGTTATTATGAAGAATGTCCTTTAAAAATTATAATTATTCTCAGGGAGAATAGCTGCTATAAATTAAGATTTATTTAAATTGGATGAAGAATTAAAGAATAAGCTACATTGAAGAATATTCATTAATAGTTATAGCTCATTCTTCTAGAGAATATCTGCTATAAATTACGTTTTTTTTTTTAATTCCAGACAAGAGAAGCTTGAGCAGCTGGCGGCCAGATTTGATCGCAAAGCTGGCTTGCGCGAAACGTGGCTCAGTGAAAATCAGAGATTGGTGTCCCAAGACAATTTTGGCTTTGATCTTCCTTCGGTAGAAGCAGCTGCAAAGAAGCATGAAGCCATCGAAACAGACATATACGCCTACGAAGAGAGAGTGCAAGCTATTGTTGCTGTCGCTCAAGAACTGGAAACGGAAAATTACCACGACATTGCCAGAATACAAGCAAGGTGAGAGAAGAATTGGATAAATAAAAATAGATAATTTAATCGAATTTTCAAGTAAACTTAATCATTGAAATTAAATTTAATGAGGTTGCAATTAAACTTAATAAGAACGGACAAATGAAAAGTGTTTTAAGTGACCTAACAATGTTGATGAAAGCATAGAAGAGAATAATTCTGTATAAATTCGACTTTATCCTGATAAGAAAATGCGAGGCATCTCAAATTCGAACATTGTATTGTTCATATTGCGGTAGTTAAAAATCACAAATAAGTAAAAGCAAGTAATTACCTCATGTTCGCTATTACTGGAATATTCTGGAATTTGCTGAATGTGTAGTAAAATGCAATAATTATAATAAGTTTGATAGAATTTTGAGAAACATAAATCGTTAAAAAGCGATTATATAGCACAAAAAAGCATTAAAAAATAAATATACTTTACATGTTACAAGTTTTACAAGACTGCGATAGTTAAAGTGAAAACTGATTCGGAAACACCAAACGATATTCTCGAAATTAATTATTTAAATTTAAGAAACCATTAGCAAACTAACAGTGCCATCTAGATATGACGTCTCTTTACTGAAACGCCGAACAAATTGTTTCATAAGCTCTACTCTGTAGCTTGATGCGGTTCATTGATGATGAAATTTATTTACAATATGATGAGGTTTATTTATGATATATTATTGATGATATATTATTTATTTATTAACTTTCTTTCTTATTAGGAGAGACAATGTTCTTCGATTATGGAACTACTTATTAGAACTTCTCCGTGCACGTCGCACTAGATTAGAGGATTCAATAACCCTCCAACAAACTTTCCAGGAGATGATATATATTCTCGATACCATGGAAGAACTCAAGGTATGTTATTTTTTATATATATAATAATATTCATCACCTATAGAATTAAAAATATGTACTCCTACTTCATTCAAACGAATCTTCTATGAAATCGTAAGTTACTCAAAAATTTATATGCTTTCAGTAAATATTATTGCTTGTCTCTGATGATCTGGCGCCTGATTTTTGACCACAAATACGAGATTATACACCGAGAGAGAAAAAAAGTAGAAAATGGTGGAAAGATCGTTGTCATTATAGAGGATTTTAATAAAAAGGGTTATATAGATCTTAGTGGATTGTTTCCTCTTTCCATTGCTGATATATCTACAAATACATATTGGGAAAAAGCAGGGCCCGACTTAGCCTATTTGGGGCCCGGGTAAAAATTCCTTTGCCCGCCCTCTCTGTTTTACTATTTTAGTAATAAAGAAGATTCATTAAAGAAGGAAACGTAAAATAATATTAACATTATTAACTTAATATAATAATATTTTATTAATAACGTAAAATATATTCGATTTGGGGGGACCCAATTATATGGGGATCCGGGGCAACTGCCCCGTTTGCCCCTGCCTTAATCAGGCCCTGGGAAGAAGAGAAATTTAATCTGTGAGGTGTGTGAAAGAGTCCCCCTGTAAAAAGGGTTTGTGCAAGCGAGTGAGTGAGTGTCACTTTCATAAGATCTGAAGTCAGACTTGCAATCAGATGCTCATCGATCTTTACCCTCAGAAGCTCCTGCACCTCTCTTTCCCTATCTCTTGGATTTGGTTTGAATTGATGTTCTATCCAAGGGGGGATAAGCAGCAACAACATAAATGTCTTAGTTAAATTATGAGTTTATTTCAATTTTTTAAAAAGCATATAAAATAAAATAGCTATTAATTTAAAGGACAGGGACTATTAATTTAAATATACATATATATTTATTGAATTTCTAATTAGTTAAATTATCACTAATCACCTAAATGCATACATTGAAAAAGATTGTGCGGTTTTTACAAATTATAGAAATTATATTTGTTGTTAGGATAACAAATAAACTGTCATGGAAAGTAGTTGGAATCGAAATTTTCACTTCATTTGATTTTGAAAAAATCTGCTGTTAAGCTGTTGTTGTCTAATCCTTTATGATCATATCCATGAGCCCATGAACCCTGGCGAAGTCAAGCACCGAAAAGGGATCAAGATGAACATCCTCCAGACAGAACCCCAAACAATCAAGGATATGTGCAGGTGAGGCTGGTTCCAGGTCGCACTTATTGCATTCGAGAAGACTTTGCGGCCTTCGTGTAGCAGGCCGCAAAGTCAAGCTTTTCAAATATCCACTGATGAGTCTTGAAATAACCATTAGATATGTTCTGTCCCCTTTAAATTTTAAAGCTCTGCAGGTGATTTTCCCGTGAAACCAGAGATGGACCGGAGGAGGATAGGGAAGCCAAATTTGATTATCTTCAGCCTTCTTTAAGGAGAGCATCTCTTCTACCTACCAAATTTGGTTATCTTCAGCCTTCTTTAAGGAGAGCATCTCTTGTAAAGTAAGGGCCTAGTCAGAAGTTGTTTTCTCAGGGCAGTCCTTTTTAGCCAAACTATCGGCGACCTCTTTTCCAGGGACGTTTAAATGAGAGGGGATCCATTAACTCTCTTTCTCTCTTTCACTGAGAAATATAATCTTATATCTGTTTAATATGCAGATATGCGATAGAAAATTTGATTTTTTTCCTTTAATTTCTCAGAGTCGTTTGCTTACTGAAGATTCTGGAAAACATCTGATGGGGGTGGTCGACTTACTCCAAAAACACAGTTTGATTGAAGCAGACATTAACGTTCTGGGAGAGAACGTTAAAGCTGTTATTCAGCATCTTCAGGCATTCCTGGATAATAGCAGCAAAAGTAAGAATGATAAATTGTATTATGCTATTTTTAATTGATAGATTTTATTCTTGAAGGTGAATAAATTAAAATTGAAATCTTGTTTCAAAATGCAAAATTGAAGTAGCGTAGAACTTTGATTATTCGAGTTGACTGAGGCATAGTTATCTCGAATAAAGATATCAATGTTGTTTTGGTCACGTTTATTACCATATGATAATAAAAACAATTTTCTAGTATTGTCACTGTTAAGAAAGGACTGGATGACGGGAACTTTCTATTTTACTATTTAGGAATTTAAATAGAAGTCTTAATCAGTATTTTGATTGGTTCTGACTTAAACGCTGGGATAATGCTATTAATGAAAAGTAGTTGTACTGATATTTCACTTATTATTTATAAAAATTATGTCAATAATTCCCTTTTTTATTTAATTTTTTTATTTATTTTCTTTTATTTTTCAAAAGCATAAAACTTGCAGAGAGGTCTACATTTTTTAAAGTATAAATCAAGGATTTTTTGTTAATTTTTTTTTCTTAAAAATAATATTTAAATTGATATTTCTTGCGAAAATTTTGATAAAAATATTATTTTTTCCCTTTGGTTTTTAATTTTTGGTTCCCATATTTCTATGGTGTAGTTTGGATGCTTTACTTGAAATTTTTTTTTTCCTGAAAGTATTATTTTAAAATATTTTATTTCTTTGTCAAAATATAACTGAGCATTTTCTTCTACTTAAAAGGTGGTTATCAAGTTTGTGATCCCCAGTACATTCAAGAAAGGATAAAGCAGCTGGAGGCTGCTTATATCGAGTTGGTGCAACTTGCCTCTGATAGACATAACCACCTCATCGAGTCACGTAAACTGTGGCAATTCTTCTGGGACATGGCCGAAGAGGAAGCATGGATCAAGGAGAAAGAAAGGATACTGTCATCGGGGGATATTGGTCATGATCTAACGGCTATTCACCTACTTATTAGTAAAAACAAGGTAAAAAAGACAAATTTTATTTTTCTTATTATTTACACTGGTGGACAAAATTAAGAGATGGAAGGCATTTTCCCAAATATCTCGAGAAATACTGGATAAAAATAAATGAAATTTGGTATGGATGTAACTTATAGTAGGACAATAATGTGTGAAAAGCAAAACTTAATGTGCCATTCATTGGCAAGAGTTATTGCTAACAGTTCAATGTGGGCTGAACTTCATGATGAAAGATGGCAATGATAGTGAGGCTTGTATGGTGTGTGGTCGCCTCTAGTATGGTATGTAGTCAACTCTGACAGATAAACAGAGTGCACAACTAGTATGCATGCTGTTAATAAGAGAGTTAATGAGTGCTTGTGGAAGACTGAAGTTTACTCACAATTCTCCACTTCAAACCTTTGTTTAAACGGGGATGTTCACTCATTTAACCGAAAAATCCACAAAAAACAACAAGTTTATTCAAGAAACACAATATAAATCGCAACTCTGTTGTTGAGTGGAATGAGTTGAGCAGTTGGCTGCAGACTTCTATACCTCCTGCTGGCTTAGCAACGCCCACAAAAATACGCAAACTCATCTAAGCGACTCCAGCGCCATGGTGCCATTATAAGAAAACCAACTGTCCTGGTTTTATGTGGTATTTCTCGAGAAATGTGTGAAAATACCTTCCATCTCTTAATTTTGTCCACCAGTGTATTTTACCTATCGAGGATTTTTTGTAATTTTTTATCTTCAACAAATCTGGGCAAAAGCAAAACTGAATATGATTTATTCCATTAAAAAATAACACTAATTTACTCTTTTGCCCTTTAGGAAATATTGTATTGAAAACCATTTAGAATGTTTTAGCTTTCATTTTAGATATTTTCTGTCACTATTTTAATCGATTTCAATCACTTGTTTAATCACAGTTGGAATCGCTATCCAAAATAATACATTTTTCAAAAATAAATTTGTTGTTTAATTCAATAAACATAGCATGTCTATTCACTTTGTTAATCCTATTAACCCCTTGACTTATGAATTTATTTAACTTTCTAATTAAATGGCACATCCTATTTTGGTCATTTGTTATCATGTCAGAATATGATGGTGTTTTGGAGATGAGATTTTTGGCGTCAACAGAAATGCTTGGGCAATGAATTAAAATTTTATTATCTGTACGAGCATCTCAAAAAAAAATCAGCTTTTAATAACGTGTTGCCACTGCATTTACAAAAGCTCTGATTGAAAAAAAAAGTTAATAACTACAGCAAATAAAACCTAGAAAAATGTCATTTTGAGCACGCGATTATATGAAAGGAAATAAATAGGAAATGTGATATATTTTTTTAAACAATCAATGCGGGACAAAGTTTTTTGGATCGTTTGCAATGCTAAAGTGACTCATTCAAGGAAACAATCAAAATGAATAAAATTATAATTTAACTCGTTCGAGCACGTGGTGCTTCAATGAGGATTCAATTCGATGAGGTTTTTGGCGTGTGGGCAAGAAATTAAAATTTTAAATTTCAACTTTCTAAAAAATAGGCTTAGAAGACTCAAAAATATTCGTAAATGGCTGCAATTTCGAAATAAAAACGTTTTTAATCTCCAATTTGCCACTTTTTGTTAAGATAATTTTTTCAGCTTTTTTTACTTTATGAAAGCTTTCTTCAAACTTGAATAAAAATCTTTTTTAAAAAAATAGTTTAAATTATTTGATTAATCCATACCTTTGCAAAATCTATCCCTTTTTATTGAGATGTTTTCTTCAAACATTAATAAAAATCTTTTTGAAAGTATATTAGATTGTTTAATTAAGTAAAACGTTTTCAATGATTGGCCGTTCAAAAAATTATATTCCGACATGAAACATTGAAATACGCATAGAAGATTTCAATTTTTAGTACTATTAATTTAATTTTTTAATGATATATGGAGCATTTGGGGTATTAAAACGCCTCGAATTGATTTTTTATAATTAAATATTTAATTATGTGGCTTAGTTGCAGACTTGAAATTAAAAACTCAGTAATTCGATGCGCGTGTCAGATACGTCACTGTACACGAAGGGGTTAACTCATACTCTGTTGCCAATTTTTTGTATTAATGGAAATATTTTTCTATTTTTAAGGCCGCTGAAGGGGAAATCAATAACCAAGAAAAACAGATTCAAGCTCTGGTCCAGATTGGCGAAGATTTAATTGCCGCCAACCATTTCAGCTCGGACAGCATCCGTGAGAGAATCGATGAAATTCAGACAATGCTCGCCAATCTCAGGAGTCTCCAACAGCAGAGAATGAAGAGATTGACCGACGCTGTTGATTATCATCAGGTAAAATAGTATATATTTAACCCCTTAACCGGTTTATTTTCCTTACTATCTAATAAAATGACGCCTTCTATGTTGGCAATATTTTCTTATTTTGATTCAAATGGAAATCCATCGAATACTTGATGTAACTATGTATTCGAAGTCATTTTACTATTGAATTATAATTGTTATGAATGGTTTATTTCTTATTTACAACTATCAAAATTCGATAAATCGATGCACGTACGGCGTACGGGCAAACCGGTTAAGGGGTTAAATAAAATATTCAAAAAGGGTAACATAAGAAGATAGAAGACTTTAATTACATTTAAGTCCAATTAAATGCACCTAAAAGTTGAGAAACTTATCAGTTTAATAAAAATGAACTAATATAATTTATATTAATTTTGTTAAATAATTTTTACTATCAAATTCTTTCTTAATTTATTAACGATAAAATGCAAAAAAGAAACGAATCTGTGGATAGCCGATTTGATTATATTGAAGATTATTGGATATAACGTAAAAAGCATGGTGTGACCGTGTGCTGCGTCTGCTGCGTGTGTTGTTCGTGAATACGTTTATGTAACGGGTTATAATTTTTAAGTAAAATATTTTTATTTATGTATTTATTATAAAAGCCAGAGCCGGGATGGCCTGGTTGGTTGAGCGTTGGACTCGTACTCCTTAGGTTACTGGCTCAAAACACACCGGTCAAAAGATTCCCCGAGTGTGTGGTGACTGGCACTCGTTGAATCTGTTCGTGGTCGCAAACTCCTCCATATTGAGAGTAATATCACTTGGGGTACTGGGTTAGAAGCTATCGTTCTCTGTTCCAGGTCTAAATTACGATCTGAGATGAGTGAAAAAATTTGCATGAATGTAGTCAGTCCGCCCCCTAGAAAGGGTTGTGATGTGTGTGTGGCCAAGTCATACTCTAGGCCCTAGATGGCGATACTTGTAAAACAAAGAGACGCATTTATTAGGCTTAAATCACCTGCTGATAGTATCAGCGGAGGCTTGTCGACGTCAAGTGCCATCAGTCACAACACAGGATAAAAGCCAGGAAACAAATAATTATTCTGTTACATAATTTGAGGATAGATTCGAAACTACAACGCCAAACTGTATCCCCCGATTTTGTTATCACTACGTTTTTTGGATTGTCCCCGTATGGAGCAAGTTTAAAGATGTATTCACGTCAAAAAATAATAATTTTATATATAAAAGTCTTAACAAATAATGCAACAACAATCCGCCTATCTCATAACGATTAATATAACCTACTATAATACGTCTATCTCATAAGGGAGAAGCTCACTTTACAAAGATTTAAATGACTTTAGTATGACTTAATCGTACATTGGCTACCCTAATCCTGTCCAGAAGTACACTATAAACCTGTATGACATTACCACTATGATAGTATTGGCAAACTCTGATTGAGTTATAAACCCATCACCGGTCACGTCACAACTTTTCCTATAGGAAACACGTCTCATTGGCAATAGGGGAGTAATATATATCACACTATTCCTGAAAACATCCGGGTAGCGAGTAGTAGCCACCATGTCGAAGGCTTTTCATCCTCAAATCTGGGAATACCTCCTGTGGGAATTAGTGGGACAAAAGCATTAAAATTTGGATCTACTCGTAATATTTATAATATACAGTAAAAGTTTCTATGCCGGCCTCCTGGCCTAGGGATGCACGTCTTCCCCGAGTTCTGGGCACCTAGGGTTTCAGCCTTGGTTCGGGCAGGGCTATTCTTCTCCCTGGATTCTATCCGTGAGGCGTCTGAAAGAACTTCTTGTAAAAAGGGATTGTGCAAGCGAGTATGTTAGTGTCACCTTCACATGAGCTAGAAGTCAGACTTCTGTCCTCGGGTGCTCAGGAGTTGTTACTAACAGAAACTACTGCACCCTTCTTTCCGTTGTAATGTGACACGTCGCCATCATAATTACAAAATATTTTGTTATTTGAGTAATTTTCTCGGTGGAAAATTCACAGGATACCATCTCATCTTCTCCAGATTACCATATATTCTCTTTATTATTTTGATTATTACAAAATATTTGCCTTAGCATCCAGGCCTAGAAGTAGCATGTTTTCCACGTGATCTAGGAGTACCGGGCTCGAGTCCTGGCTCGGACATGGTTGTTATTCCCCCACGTTTCTTTCTGTGAGGTGTGTGAAAGACCCTCCCTGTAAGAAGGGGTTGTGCAAGCCAGGGCTTTAGTGTTATCTTCATATTGAGCTTTAAGTCAGGCTTCTGCCCTCAGGTTTTTTCTCTCAGAATCTAATGCCCAAACTTGACTTAAAATCGCTGAATTATCTATGGCAAGTGTCATAAGTAATAACAAAGTTTCTATACCATGTAATACATTTTATAATATTTTCTGTAATTAAGTTGACTGTTGTTATTGACTTTGGATTCTTTCTGTGTGGTTTGTGAAAGAACCTCCTCGTAAGAAGGGGTTGTGCAAGCGAGTGTGTTAGTGTTATCTTCATATTGAGCTTTAAGTCAGACTTCTGCCCTCGGGTGTCCAAGGGCCTTTACCCTCAGAATCTAATACCCAAACTTGGTTTAATATCGCTGAATTCGTCATTATCTATGACAAGTGTCATAACTAACAACAAAGTTTCTGTACCATGTAATGCATTTTATAATATTTTCTGCAATTAAGACGCTTTCAGATGAACTTTTATTAATTATTTTGGTCATTCATCCAATATATAACTGAGGTTACGCAAAAGCTATTTGGTACTTTTTATTGTCAAAATAGAATTAAGTAATTTAAGCTGATATGTTGTTATCACTTTGGTTACAGTTAATTATTAAAAATATTCGCAAAAACTGTTTGGTACTTTTTAACGTCAAAATTCTATTAAATTGTTTAACTTTTTAAGTTGTTATCACTTTAGCTACAGTTAATTATCATAAATATGTAAAAAAAATTGTATTTTTTACTGTCAAAGTCAAAGTAATTTGGCAAAGTATTTGTATTGATATCTCTCTGGTTACAGTTAATTATTAACATGCCTTTACTGATATGTTATTCATAGTTCTTTACTGATGCTGATGATGTGGACACTTGGATGCTGGACACGCTTCGATTAGTCTCCAGTGAAGATATCGGTAGAGATGAAGCTAATGTCCAATCGCTTCTCAAGAAGCATAAGGTAAAGTAAAACAGAATTTATTGTTAGTTAAATAACTATTTATTTAATAATAGCAGCCAAATAATTTAATTAATGATTCTTTTCTTTTATTAGGATACCACTGATGACCTGAAGAATTTCGCAAGCACCATAGATGCATTGCATCAACAAGCTGGAGCTCTTGGAGATGAAGTAATTAATTTTATCATGTTTTTCTAGCCTTTTATTTCTTCGGTGGATCGATAAACTGGATAAATTAGAATGAATGGACGCAGTTACTTTTTAGTTTGTTTCGTTGTAAAATTGGACTTTGTTTAGTTGTAACTGGGTGTTCCGCGTTAGGCTGACCACTTAACCGGGGTTTATGCCTCGCACCCCAGAGCCCTTGATCAAGAAATCATTTATGAATTTGTAGGCCCACATAGTGCTGTTATGACACTGAGTTTAGTTTATGTTTTGCTAAATCTGAATTCGTTAAATTACTAATCAAATTTCCTGTTTGGCCATATTTTATTAACATAAATTATAATTAATGTTAAACCATATTTAATAGATTAAAGTGTCAAAATATTTAATAGTCTCGAAAGTTTTATTCTATTTTAACGTCATAGAATGGAAGTTTTATAAAGGTTTGAGATTTTTCCTTGTATTGTTAATTGAGATTATTTATCATGTATGATTACTATGAATAATTTCATTGTGTAAAGAACCGTGATCTTGGTTTAGGGAACTGGAAGACTACAGGTTCGAAAGCTGATTTTAATTAAGAATTGACGCATATGTAGACCTGGTGGATATTTAATCTGACATCTTGTATCAAACTCACTCCTGTTGATATGGCGTGGAAGTTTGAAGAGAGGATTGTCAGCTCAGATGTTATTCTCTAGTTGACTAAGGCTTGAAATACCAAAATAGTTCTTATATGGTTTGCAAATGAGACGTTAATACAGCAAAACTAAATTTTATGAGGCGAAAAATTTGCCTCATAAAATGTCGTCGATATAATAATTTTTTATCGTCGAAATTATTATATAGTCGATATAATAATTTTTTTAAACATTCTTTAGTATTAAAAATAATGTTACAATTTTTCATTACTTTTTTATAAATGAGCACCATATAGAATTTTTTTGAGTAAGATTAAAGTTTTAGTGTGTATGTGTGTTTTGTTTTTGTTTTTGTTGAAATGAATGGTCGCAGTTTCTTTTTAGTTTGCTTAGTTGTAAAATCTTAGTTCACGCAATTAGACAAGTTTAAACATTTCCATAAATTTATAAAAATCGATTTTATTTTGTAAACTGTTATTGTATATTACAGCACAGAACAGCTCCTGAAGTTTTGGATAGGCTTTCCAGCATAGATCGCAGATACAAAGAATTGGTTGAGTTGGCAAAATTAAGAAAACAACGCCTCCTTGATGCCTTATCATTGTACAAATTGTTTAATGAAGCTGATGGTATTAAGCAATGGATTGTAGAAAAGGTATTTGCTTTTATTTCTTAAAAATAGTTCATTTTTTTTAAAGCTAGGCGTTTCTGACGACCAGATGGTTTGGCAGAAATATTGATAACGTTTTATTTCAATAAATCTCTTATGTATTAACTTATTCAAAGAGTTTTAAAACTTTTAAGAATCTTTTAAGCTTTCGAAATTTTTAAGCATCAAATTTTAATGGATATAAAATGATGATATTTTATTAGTCTTTGTTAAGTTCTATTTATTCCAATTGCTTTTTCTACAAAATCTCCCTTAGTTTTTAGATAACTGAAATTAAAAAAAAAATATCTCTGAGATACATAAATTTGTCTATAAATAAATATTTAAGAAATTTGAAATCAATAGACAACTGAAATTTAACAAATGCCAAAACTTTCAGTAGCACAGATGTTAGAAGAAACATCTACTCATTGTGGATATTGTAAAAGCTGTTTGTTAAGAATAAATAAAATATATTAAAAAAATGTGTATAAAGTGTATATCCTTCGCACTTTGTTCCTTATAAATTTCGAAAGTTTTTTTTTTTTTTTTTTTTTTTTTTTTTTTTTTTTTTTT
>JAOUZG010013621.1:1964521-1979811 GCA_026289955.1 Argiope argentata | reverse complement strand
TAGTTCAAATTTTCAATCATTTAAATCATTAATAAATCCATTCATCCTATCAAGTTCAAGCAAATTTTTTAAAACTTATAGTGGATGGCATTCGATGTTCATACAGTTTTTTCAAATACTAATTCATTAATATTTATTAATTAATTGAAAACTGACTTTATCGCCTTTATAGTAGATGTAATTGTTGGGTTGGGATAACAAGGTTGTTAAGGCGTTGGATTCGCATCCCTTGCTCTGCGAGTTCGAACCTGGTCTTAAAGTTCTCCATGTCGAGAGTTATACCACTGGGGGTACTGAGTCAAAGGTGATCGTTATTTGGTTGCTTAGAGGTCTACATCTTCAGAAATTACTGCATCCCTACTTCCGTTATAAAGCTGAACACGAGAATAACAATTATAATTATTTAATAAAAAGTATCTGAAATAAAATTTGTCTTTACTTCCTAAATTTTTCCCATTATCCAAACTAGGAATTGATTTTAAGAAATTGCTTTTTTTATATTACTTGTTTACTTTACAATTTTTTTTTTGTCAAAAAATTGTTCAAAACATTTCAAGTAAGTGTTCCAAATTTGATTCGTATTTTAACGTTTTACATCTCATTCAGTCTCTCCAATCGGAGATCGACAATCACGAGCACAGAATGGTCTGCGTCTGTGAAAACGGAAACAAGTTGATACAAGAAGGCCACGAGGATGCTGCAAAATTCAAGCGATTGATTTCAGAATTGCAATGTCTTTGGATGGAACTGAAAAATGCAATTCAGTTCAGAAGAATCAAGTTGGAGGAATCCGAGAAAGCTCAGCAGGTAGGGTCCAGAACTGCATGGTTATATTCTAATTAATTTTGAATATAAAGAAACAGTTATTTAAATTAATTATTATCATGTGAGAACACTATGTTGTTCTGGTTAGGAGGTTTTGATGCCTCCGAAATTTACGGTCAAAAAATATTCGTTTTTCCATTGGAAGATAGCGAGTCACCGGACCCATGCCATTAGAGGTTTGTTTTGCCAGTATTGTTTGAGATATTTAATTGAAATCGTTATCAACTGCTTTTTGTTCGTCGTTTCTATGAAATGACGTCATCTTCTAGTTTGTTTCTTGACAAAGTAGGATTTCTTACTTTTAAATAATTTATCTCGCGCCCAGAAGATTATAGTTTTTTTGGGGGGGAAGGGGTCTTTGAGTTTCAGCTATCGCAATTTCGTAAAACGCGACATATATTTATTCTTTAATGATGCTATAAGCGAAATCTTAATCATTGTATTTATCAAAATACTGTAAATATTGGAATATAATTTTAATATAAATCTGCATTACGTTCATTGAGTTTTACCACATATACAATCGTTTCCAGTAGTAGTGAACTCTTCGTCAAAATTACTAGTTTTTTTTCCCCATCCTATAATCAGTCGAGTTTCAAAACTTTGTTTGCCAGCCAGAAAAATTGAAAATGAAAGTTTGAAAAATTATCATTAGAGAGAGAGAGAAGTCTCGTAATTTTTTCAAACTGGTTTAAACTGGTTAATGCCTTAAACTAATTAAGACAAATAATTACTAAAAAATAATAATGTTCTCACATGATAACTTGAAATTTGCGGCCGTAGATTTCATTTTTTAAAAAATATTTCCTTAGGTGTAATTAGATTTTTCACTTATGTCAGTTACTGTTTGAAATCCGTTACGCAAAAAATGAAAATCCAAATTAAAAGTCCTTTTTTTTGCTTGGAATCAGATATATTTAATCAAGTTGTGTCATATATATTGTAAAAAAAGTGATTGGTTTCTAAAAAAAACTTTTTTGTTCATAATCACAAATTATTATTATTATTTAAAAATAGCATCGAACATAGTTATTTAGCATATAAATTTTGTTGATAGAATTAGGTTACATTTTCATAAATGTGTTTTCATTGTTTTAAAATTATTTTTTTAAAATTTTGCTTTTACTTGTATCAGTTATGTTTTTATTGTTTTCTTATTTTTTTCAACAATTTAAATGTGTTAATAAATAAATGGATTCAGTAAAATCAATGATTTATCAGAAATTATGTCACCAGAGTTTGTTAGTTATTATCATGTCAGAACATGATGTTGTTTTGGGAATGAGGTTTGTGGCGTCAGCAAAAATCCGTAGGTGAAAAAAAAATTATCTGCATGAACATCTCAAAGAAATCAGCTTTTAATAACGCATTGCCATCGCATTTACAAAAGCTCTGAGATATTTAAAAAAATTAAGTTAATGATTACAGCAAATAAAACCTAGAAAAATGTCATTTTGAGCACATGATTATGTGAAATGAATAAATAGGAAATGCGAGACAAAGTTTTTTGGATCGTTTGCAATACCAAAGTGACTCATTCAATGAAACAATTAAAATGAATAAAAAGTATAATTTAACTCGCACGAGCACGTGGTGCTTGGCCGTTCAAGAAATGATGTTCTGACAGGATACATTGAAATATGCATAGCAGATTTCATTTTAATCTTTTTATCATTTTGTTTTTATTTGTATCAGCTATGTTTTGTTTATTACTTTTTCAATTTTGTCAGCATTTTAAATGTGTTACTAAATCAATCGATTCAACAAAAACTCTTAAAATTACGTTACCAGAGTTGATTGGTTGCTGCCTTTTACTTTATGACAAACAAATATAACTTTTAATAAATATTTACTTTATAACAACCAAATATAAATCCTACAGATTTTTACATTTACAAATTCTCTTTTTAATGATCATTGGCTATAAATGGAATTGTAGGCAATCCTTTGTTTAGGTAATTATTTTGGTAATAGTGTAAAAGGTTTTGATACTAATCATTATCAATCTAAACTTTCAGACATCTATAAACAAACGCTAAACATAGTATAAAAATTTCTCAAAAATAACTATTGGTAAGAAAATACCATAACTTTAAGCTGGCTAATTTCATTTTTTTAATAAGCGGAATGTAATCTTATTTAAAATCAAACGACAATTCGAATGCCAACTTTTCATTTGATCGAAATTCAACCGATCCCGCAATGATTCAAAACGAAACTATTCAATGCTTTCAATAGCTGATCCCATGTCAGTAGGGTTACAATAAATATAATCATTGAAGCCAAGTCAGCGCATGGTTGCAACATTTTAACAAAAAGCGCCAACAAAGTTGTAGCAGCAGTTTATCAAATTTTTTACAGCCTTAAGTATTTTATCCTTTGCATATCTTTTAATAATTAATTTCAAAAGTATTTAAACAAATATGTTTAATAAATAATTTTAAAAACTCCCATGTCCCTTGCAGTACTTCTTTGACGCCTCGGAAGCCGAAGCGTGGATGAGCGAACAGGAACTGTACATGATGTCCGAGGACAAAGGAAAAGATGAGATAAGCGCCCAGAATCTGATGAAGAAGCACACCAGCTACGAGAATGAAATAGACGTTTTCTACGAAACTGTCATGCAGCTGGGAGATATATCCAAACAGCTGTCCGCAGCCAACCATCCTTTGAGGTATGTTTTCATATTATTAATTATGATCCTGTTTTATATGACTTTAGACTATTAATATTAAATTTCATAACTTTTGGAAATTGTTTCATTTAATTAATGCTTCATCTACGGACGGCTTAGTTCCACTATTCATGCCCTCCCTCTAAATATAGACAAGTATAAATTAATTCACTAATGATTATTTTCCTCTGAATACTAGCCAATACAAATGCTTTTTTGATGGGTTTTCTTCTTTAATTTCGGCTAATGCAGATGGTACACCAAAGTTTTTTTTCCTCTGACTTTTTCTCCTTGTAAAAACGCAAAAATAATATACAGAACAGAACGCCGTCTCATACCCCCTTATCTGTGACCATTCTGGTCACTTCACGGTTTGGTGGGCATGTTACGGTAATTTTATTTTAATTAATAAGATCTATACAGCAAGAAAAATAAAATAAAAACAAAACTATTTACAGAATTTACAAGAAAATGAGATGGTAATGAGAAAAGTTTGCAGAGATTTTCTTCTTTGAAAAATGGTTTGACACTATTATAAGCTGAAATTTAACATGAGTTATGATGTTAGTGTATAATAGGAAACTGCTTGTTTTTATCCTCAGTCTTTTTGATTATGAAACTTGTTGAGGACTAGGAAGATGAGAACAGATTTCTATTTCTGCTTATAAATTTAATTATGCTATGGATTTTTTGCCTGGATAAACGGTTGCTGGCGACTCTTTTCAGCCATTCCAATTCATGGCTTGGTGAGGGTTTCTTCATGTGCCAAGAGATTGTGAGGATGCATTCAGTGGCATAATGAAGTGCCGTGCCAGTCCCACCACAACTGCACTGGTCACTCTCAGAAAGGTCGAACCTTTTAAGGTAGGCAGGAAAAGGGCCGTGTTCTGAGAAGAAAATTACATCCTCTCTGGTCCAGTTTGTAGGATAAAGATTGACTGAAAGCAGAATATTGAAGACTTTCCTGCCTGTGTCACCATCGCTCCAATATCCTTGCCATTCCTCTGTCATGTCTTTCCGGAGCAGGGCTTTTATATACGGTTTGGGAAGTTTTGTTTGTATATAATGTTGCCCATTTCGAGTTGCGTCAAAAAAATAATATACATGTGGATTATTTTTTAATGTAGCCAAGTATAGAAATTGTACCAACATTTTTTTCTCTTCTCTGAATGGAGCTAGTACAGATGGTGTAATAATGAGAAATGGATTAGTGAAATAAATGGGATTAGTACAAAAATCGTTCTAATGAATTTTTTTTCTTCTGAATAGGACTAGTAAAGTTTCTGTCCCAATAATTTTTTTTCTTCTAGATAGGACTAGTATTCATGTTGTTACTACGAATGTTTCTTTTAAATAGAAGTACAGATGACGTTCCAATGAAAAATGGATTAGTAAAATAAATGGGATTAATACAGATACTATTCCAATAAATTTTTTTTCCTCTGAATAGGACTAGTACAGATGCTGTACCAATGAATTCCCCCCCCCTCTAAATAGGACTAATACAGTTGTTATTCCAATGAATTTTTTCTTCTAACTAGATTATTGTAGATGGTGTTCCAATGAGAAATGGATTAGTGAAATAAACGGGATTAGTACAAATACAGTTCCAATTAATTTTTTTCTCTGAATAGAATTAATAAAAATGCTGTTCTAATGAATTTTTTTCCTCTAAATAGGACTAGTACAGATGTTCCAATGAAATTTTTCCTTTAAATAGAATTAGTGCAGATGGTGTTCCAATGAGAAATAAATTAATGAATTAAATGGGATTAGTACGGACGTTGTAACAATGAATATTTCCCTCTAAACAAGACTGTACAGATACTGTTCCAATGAAATTTTTTCCATTAAGCCAGAATAGTACAGATGTTGTGTCAATAAAAATTTTCTCTATGAATAGGATTAGTACAAATACTGAACCGATGGGCATTTTTGCTGAATATGGATTAGTACAAATATTGCATTGGCTAATTAGAATTCCATTTCTCGGCTGAAATAATTTATCTCTTTCAAATCAGCTTGTGGATAATTTTGCTCTCTTGTTTTATATTTTTATCTATTATTTATGATGCGAAGGCAGAATACATATTCTTAAATGATGTTTGAAAAATGATATTCATTTTATTGATTTGAGAAAATAGGGCATAAAACCTTAAATTGTCTCTACATAGACGCTCTTTTAATTGTATATTTTGATATCCCAACCACCTATAATCCAAATCTTACCATAAAAATGACCTCAGTTTCAGCTTAATGTTTGAGTCTCGTTTTTTCAAATATCCTAGAAAAAGTACTTAGGTATGTAAAAACTCTATTATTTTTCAGTCATTGCAACAGTGTAGAGATGTAGAAAGTGTTTTATTAGCCTATGAATTGTTCTGGATACAAATGCACACAATTCAAAATTAAAATATCTGGTTTTGACCTTGGTTCAAAATCGTAATTACAATCGTAGGAAGGAACTGGAGGCAAGAACTTAGAGATCCCTCGAGTGGAAGAAAGAAATACATCAAACTTTTTTTATCAGACATTTTATTTTCAAAAATAAAAAAATTAAATTCCTCTGTTTGATTTTTATATTTGACTTTTCCTATCTAATTAGAAACGAAGTTTTTTTTTTAATAAAAAGAAAGTACAACGATAAAACGTGATGCTTAGGAGATTATTCTGGTGTACCTTAAGGGATAAATAATTATATCGGATAATTTGACAGTTCATTTAAATTATATTGTGTATTATACTTTGTATGACTTCAAGGTGTTTTGGTTTCCATAATCTTTTTTTGATTTTATTGGAATCAAATAATAAAAATTGCATATATCAATGAAGCATTTTGCTGTAAAAAATTTCATTCAATCAGTAACTTTAATTATGAAAAAATTATCGACAAAACTTTATAAAGGAATGATTAAAATTTGAAAAACGATAAAGGGGGAATCCCATGCCCTATGCTCTTCCGGGATGTACAGATCACTAATTATTGTCTTGTCTTTGGTAATTTCATTCAGATACTATAAAGCATATGCCTTGCTATGGAGTTATATAACAAACAATTTAATACGACATAAAAAGTATCTTTTTCAGTTTTCAAATATTTGGGGAGTATATTTGCAACATTCTGCAAAAGATTTTTTAATAGTCAGTTATAGCTTATGTATTTAATTTCTGATTCAGTACTCTTCAATTTGGCTAATTATCGAATTTTTTTTTTCTTTACCTAGGAATTTGTTTTTGAATCTGATCCGATGTGTATTTCAAAGTTTTTAAGAAGTTTTTATTTCTAATCCAATTTCAGCCATGAAATCACCCTGAGACAGGCCCAGTTAGAAAAACTGTACGGCAGTTTGAAGGATCTTGCCCTGGAGAAAAGAACGAAACTGGACGAAGCTCTGCAGCTTTTCGGCTTGAACCGAGAAGTGGATGACCTGATGCAATGGATTGCAGATAAAGAGATCGTCGCTGGATCCCAAGAATTGGGACAAGATTATGAGCACGTGACAGTGAGTAATATCTATATAAGTAAGAAAATATAAGTAAGATATTCATCACATCGCAAAAAAATCAGGAAATGTAGCGATAATAATAATAATAATTATTATTATTTTTATTTTTTATATCTATTTTGAATATAGCTATATATCTAAATATCTATTCTGAATGAATTTTTTATCTTTTTTATTCCAAATCTAAAATCTCAATTTATTCATGATGTTTAGAAGTTTTTGTCTTTCTTTTTTGGAAAAAATTTGCTTGAGAAATTTGTTTTTTAATGCATTTGCTTTGTATTAATTTGTGACAGTTTTTGTTAATATATTTAAATTACGTTAGAAACCACAATACATTTCACACTAATACTTACAAAAAGTTTGTGATTACATCTTATTATGGAAAAAGAATGAATAAAAATAGAATCTATTTATTTAAAATTTCCTTGGATGTAATTATTTTTAACCAACATCCATTTTCGCTATCATTTATTCAAAGATATAAATGCCAAGTCTTTCCCCATATTCGCCAATGCCTTTGTAACTTGTCATTGCACTTTTTCGGAATTTAAAAACCGTCCTTAAAAACAAGAAAATCATTTCTTCATCTATGGAGACAGTCATTTGGTTTAAATTCGGAGGAATAAGGTGGTTCTAAATGTATCGGAATGTAATGTATTGCTTAATAATTTTGACTTGCAAGTCAGCGTTTTCTGATAATAGAAACTGTTAGTTTTTTTAGACATTTAGTTCATTAGTTTATCACTGAATCATACTAAGGATTTCCCTCTTCCCTTTTCATATTTGTTCCTCTACCAATTAACCTCCCAGAGATTTGAATCATACAAAAGTTTAGTTACTGTAAATATTCTTCATTAGTGACTATATTACCATGCTGTCTTGTTCTCTATCAATGTAGGGGTATGACCACTTGTATATTATCAAATAGTACAAACATTTAGTGATATTATATTTTAATATAGTGACTGTACGGCCATGATGAAAGAATTCAATGTTAGCCACCTGTTCTAACTCTACGTTTGTCGATAAGAGATTAGGCTATTTATATCTTATTGATTCATGCAAACTTTTTACGACTTCGATGCATTCTTCTTTAGTGACTGTACGATCGATACTATACGAAAATTTGATATCTCACTTAGCATGATAAGAAAATTTAAATATCTACAGTAAATGGTTTGGTGGGTATGTTACAGGAATTTTATTTCAATATCAAAATATTTACGGTAAAAAAAATAATATATACAGAATTAATAAACATATAAGAAATAAAATTAAGATGGAGATGATTAAGATGAAATAAAATTAAGATGACAGTTTTACAAAGACTTTCAACTTCGAGTATTTTCATTTTGGAATAATAATATGCAAAAAGATCAAATGTATGAAAATATACATGTATTCTGTGTCCCCTTATTACCATAACATAGTAGGTGAGGATGCAGTTATAAAAATCAAATGGAAAATAATTTGGTTAATGATAACAAAAAAGAAACTCTGTTTGATTGATATTTATGAATGCAAATATATAATAAGAGATTGTGGGTCTTGTTTCCCCCTTTAGTCTTTGTGAGTATTATATTTGATATCTAAAGCTAGGGAGGCAAGAATAGATCTCTATTTTCACCAATGAATTGAATTATTCAATGGAGATTTTGTGTGGAAAGGGAGTTGCTGGCGATTCTTTTCAGTCATTCTTGTTCATGGCTTGGCGACGGTTTTTTCATATGCCAAGAAATTGTGAGGATGCATTACGTATCATAATGAAGTGTCGTACCAATCCCACCACGACTGCACTGGTCATTCATGTCGAACAACAGCCACTTTCATTATATCTTCCACTTCATGCTCATTACACTGTTTAAATAGCCAGGTGGTTATAGTTGCAGGGACATGAGGCGGTGTTGTGTGTGCACTGGTCATTCTCCGACAGATTGAATCTTTTGAGGCAGGCAGGAAAAGGGCTGTGTTCTGAGAAGAAAATAATATCCTCTCTGTTCCAGTTAAGGGGATGAAACTTAACTGAAGACAGGATATTAAAAAAAATTTATGTCTGTATCATTGTTGTTCCAATATCTTTGTCATTTCTCTAGCATGCATTTTTGGAGGAGAATTTTTATACGTGGTTCAGAAGCTTCGTTTGCATTTAAAATTGTCCATTTCCCGTTAGGTCCTTTGCCAGTTAGTCTGCGTTTTAACTGCCTATATTGCCTGCATGCGTTTTTACCCATGAGACTTTTTCTGTTGGATTTGAAAGCAGAATGCAAAAAAATTTCTCTTGCTATTTAGTTTGTACTCTTTGAATTAGAGGATACCATGATACTTGCCCTATTGTCGACATGTATTTTAAAAGCGTTGTTGTTTGGAAACTAAAATGCCTATTCAACTCCTTCATAAAACACGATGAGTTTAACTTGTAAAACAGTATTGTTGTCATTCAATTTAGTAGACCAGTGATAAGACCAGGTAAGAAAACCTGTGAAAAGAAAATAATATCTTCACTGATCCTTTATACTCTTCAATTATTCTGAAAATATGGCATCATTCATTTGCTATTGAAAAAAAATATTGTAAATATCCCTGAACTTAGACTAATCTACAAACTTCTCTTCAAGTGATGAAGCACTTCAACATCTACTAAGTTTTTCGACCTCATCCAGTTGTGACCTTGCTTTGTGACTCGTCCCTTTTTCACCACTCTGTGTTGCGGGAATGCACCATCTTCTATCACATCTTCTCTTCATTGGAATCCCCGGATATGTACTAAAGTGCACCAGTTTTAACTGTTAACTGAGTTAAACTCCATTTTTTTGTGCGTGTGTTTTCTTGTTTATTGACAAGATTTTTTAGATATTAACTTCTGGAAACCGGGGATAAAAGCCATTGTAGCTATAAATCCCAATACCTTATATCTTTCAAGGTCAAGTTTCCCTAAAAAATTTTAAATGTAATTGCATATATGTCATTGAAGGGCCATATTTTGTTACTATAGGTACAAGGTTAGGAGTTCTAAATGCATATAATTTGTTGGCATAAAAATACCAATAACCTGCTTATTTTACCATATTCATAGATGCTACAAGCTCGATTCAAGGACTTCGCCAAGGAAACGCAATCAATTGGCCGCGAGAGGGTATCCAAAATCAATTTCCACGCCGACAAACTGATAAACGCTCATCATGGCGACAGTGCCACCATTGCCGAGTGGAAGGACATGCTGAACGAGGCGTGGGCGGATCTCCTGGAGCTGATCGAGACCAGAACTCAGATGTTGAAAGCGTCCTGGAAGTTGCACAGATTCTTTTACGATTGCGCTGACGTTCTTGGCCGTATTATTGTAAGTAAAAAACCTCTAAAAAGTTTATAGAAAATTTTAAGATTGAAATAGCTATTATATTATCTTTCTGAAATCAGAAATCATTCAATCCCTACTACTAGTTCACATTCTCCCTATAGAAAAAAAAAAATAAATAAATAAAAATATATTTATATATATATATATAATGCCCCTCTACGCCTGTAAGGCCCCTAAGCCATTGTCTACTTTGCTTGTATAAAATCAGAGAGGGGGGTACCGTCCAGTAACTGTGCCCACGATTCTGAAATTTGATATTTGTCCTCAAAATATCTCTCCTGTTGTTTTATACAAGCTATCAATATAACTAAATTGCTACATACTATATTATGAATTAATGGATTGTTACTCAATCAATTTTTTTTTACAAAAGGGCTAATATATACATTTTTATTTAATATCTTGTGGATTTTCAAAAGTTTTTTCGTGATTCACATCAACTATTTACAAATAGATTACTTTCCGGGATCGGACTTTTTGAATGACTTCATTCTAATGTTTTATTTCAGGAGAAGCAGAATGAGATGCCCTACGAGCTCGGAAGAGATGCGGTCAGCGTCTCCAGTCTACAGAGGAAGCATATCAGTTTCGAACACGACCTGCAAACTTTGGGATCTGCGGTAAGTTTCCTTGAAGAAACTGAATGAAATTGTTTACCTGCTTTCACCCTAAAGTACAATCGAACTCCGTTATTATTTACTTTAATTGTTATTTTTGTTTTTGATAATACACGTACATTCATAAAAAAAATCCATTGTGGTCCTTCTATAACTTGACACTTCAATAATCTGATTCTTCGAGTCATTTGCTGTTTCCTTAAAGTAGAAATATGAACTTGAACTTGTTGTTAGCCCTAGTACGAACTTGTGAGAACTTGTCGTTGCTCATAATACATTATAATATAATTAAATACTATACAATACATTCAATGCAATGCAATTAAATATATCGCTGTACAGTGCAATACAATGTAATACAATATAATGCAGTACAGTGCAATACAATGCAACGCAGTACAATACAATAAAATGCAAAACAATACAATATAATTTAATGCAGTTCAATGCAATATAATATAGTGCATTGCAGTGCTATATAATACAATATAATACTGTGCTATACAATATAATTTAATGCAGTTCAGTTCAATACAATATAATATAATGCAGTGCAAGCATTAAAATGCAATATTATGCAGTTCAGTGCAATACAATTCAATGCAATACGATATAATACAATATAAAGCAGTTCAATGTAACACAATACAATACAATGCAGTTCAATACATTACTATATAATTTAATGCAATTCAATACAATAAAATATAATATAATACAATATAATGCTGTACAGTGCAATACAATTCGATGCAGTGCAAAATAATTTTATTTAATGCAGTGGAATGCACTACAATACAATATAATTTAATGCATTTATGTGCAATTCAATATAATATAATGCATTTCAGTGTAGTATAATACTCTGTAATGCACAATACAATACTGTGTTCCTTGTGTACATGTCGATGTCAATGAACCTCGTGATGTATCAGTGTTCGTTTGGTACTCAGATTTTATGATAATACCAATTTTAGACACCAATATTTGGTGTCTAAAATTGGTTCACTAAAAATAATGGTAAATAAAAATGTTATTTATATTAATCTTAATGCATATTTTTTTAATTTAATGTTTTATGTATTAAGCCTCCACATTATAATATTTTGATAGGCATATACCTAGTACTCAGGGCTCGACTTAGTCTAGTTGGGGCCTGGGGCAAAAACTTCTTAGGTGCCCTTATTCTTTACTACTTTAGTAATGAAGAACATTTCTTAAAGAAGGAAACGTAAAATAAAATTTCTATTCGATTTGGGGTATCCCACTTATGTGAGGGGCCGGGCCAACTGCTCCGCATACCCTTGCCTTAGTCAGACCCTGCTAGTACTATGTTAAAAACCTTGCTGTGTACAAGTTCATCGTAATCCATTATTCCATTTTCCTCTATTCCATTCACTCTCTGTAATTTCCTGAATAATTTGAAGCATGAAATAAATAATTTGAAACGGAAGTTACTAAACTTTAATTAATGCGATAATTTTCTTACTGATATTATTTATAGATGAAAACACTTGAAAAAATTATAATCTTTTCTCATTTATGAAGTGGAACCTTGATTCTAAGCACAACAAAATTTCCAAAAGTTTAGTTAATTTATATCTAAATCAGAAACTAATGCATTGCATTTAAAAAAAGCTGTATTTTCTTACTGCCATCCTCAACAATATTAGATAAAAAATCGGGATGAAATAATTGTAGCAAACGGTTTGAATTTCTTTAACAATGATGAAATATATTATTGTAGAATAAACCTAAAAATATTTCTAAAAGTTAATTTTAAAATAATAAGAACTATGGTAATTAAGCAGTGAAAAAATATATATTTAAATTTTAGGATAGTGTAAAAATTATTTTTTGTGCTTTAAAATTTTTGGAAATTTTGGAGAAAAAGCATCACAATTTCACTTAATAAGATATTAATTAAAATTATAGTTAAAAAAAACTCTCTCTAAAAACATTTTTTAATAAAATTTTTCAAAAATTATAATTCAATTTTTTTTTCACAGTCTGTACAAAATGGTGCATTTTTCTACTCTCCAAAGTACATCTGTAATAAATTTGGTAGTTCTATTTCTGATATTCTGTATCGCATAGCTCCATCTCAAACATATGTTATTTTCTTTTATCAGAAATAGATGTAATAGATAAAAATAATATAACTTTAAACTCAATTTGATTTTGCATACGAGCTATATTTTCATGATGGTATTTTTTCCCCTCAAGGTCCAGCAAATCCAGGACGATGCCATTCGATTCAATTCCATCTACGCAGGCGAGAGGGCCAATGAGATTAGCAGCAAGGTGTCCGAAGTCGTGAGTGCTTGGCAGAAGCTGCTGCACATGTGCGAAACCAGGAGAGAAAAGCTGGCCGACACTGGGGACCTCTTCCGCTTCTTGAACATGGTGAGAGACCTCATGCAGTGGATGGAGGAGACGGTCCGGCTGATGAACACGTCAGAGAAACCCAGGTGAGCTCAAGGATTGGAATTAATTTATAATAGACCTGATTGTGATGGACTTTTGATGAATTAATCTAGACTGTTAGTTGACCAACTGATAATTTCTGAACCTTTGAAGATAAATACAGATTTATGATTGAAAAATACGCAAATGGATCATTAAAATTATGTAAAAATTTATATTTTATACAGTTTGGAGTGTTAAATATAATACTGACATTTTTATTTCCTTTCCTCTTTTTTATTAGTTATAATTAATAAAATAATCTTGCCAAGCCAACATTTTAATTAAAATAAGAATTTTAAAAAACACTATTTTTAGTGGACTAAAACTGGCTAAATTAAGAAGTTTAGAATTTTATTATTTTCGGCCAATCAACTGGCACCTCAAGAAAACAGTCGTATTTTGATTGGAAGATCTTCCTCAAGGCAGCCATTGCTCTAAAACAGGGAATAGTTAAATCTCTATATTTCGATAAATTTGTCTTTAAAGAATAGAACTTTTTCTTTAAAATATTAACGTATTAAAAAAATTCTACTGGATATCTCCAATCGGGTTAGAAATTGTATGAAAATTTGGTCTTAATCTTTCCTAAAATATATTTATTGACGCCAGTGCCGGATCCCTGCCTGGGTGTAGAGCGTCTTCCCCAGGATTTGAACGTCCCTGGTTCGAGTCCTGGTTTGGGTATGGTTACTCTTTAGCCTGCGTTTTTTCTGTAAGTTGTGTGAAAGAGCTCCCTGTAAAAAGGGGTTGTGCAAGCCAATGTGTGATTGTCATCTTCATATGAGCCAGAAGTCAGACTTCTGTCGTCGGGTGCTAAGGGAGGTCTGTTGGCCTATACCAACATAATATACTGCTCCCCTCTTTCCGTTGTAATGCGGACACGACATCCTTATCATTGACTCCAGTAAAGCAAATATAATCCTTTAAGCCGTTTAGAGTTTTTTTTTTCTTCTGATGTATGAAGTACAAAAAGAGAAAGTTTTGTAATCGCCAAAAGATTCGATCGCGATGTTTTAATGAATCACCATGCTTGAAATTTCTCAGAGTCTGAAAAACAAATTTTTGGAATTATATTTCTGTGTGATCATTATAGGTCCGAAAAGCTTTGAGCTAGATGGATGAAATTTAATATTTAGTTTTAACATTGAATTTGCAGATTTTTATAAAATTTTCAACGAAACTCATTAACAGAAAGTCTATCAGTCCGGCTTTTCGAATATAAATTAATACGATAATTTCAAAAAGAAGAGAGCTGGAGAGTTATCATTATATATATATATATATATATATATATATATATATAATGATATTTTTAAACTCTTAATATTAATCCTAATTAATTTCCAAAGCCCTATCTTAATTTAGCCCTTGGTAATATCATTCTAAAATATTCTCTTAATTCATGATCCATTTCACTCGCTCTAGTTAATTAATTCAAGAGAAACTATGTAAAACTGCTGAAACAGCTAAACGCCTGTTACTTTCTCACACTCAGTGGGAGAGATAAAAATTGCTGACCTAAACAAAATACTTTTAGAAAGATCCCTGTGTTTCCCTTACCTCTTATCTGTGAAACATGGAAATTCCCACTGAAATCCACGTTTATAAGCTCTATAAAAAATATTTATCCCTAACAAAGTCTTGGTATTTAAGACCAGGAATAATGATTTCCCTGCCCTTTTTGTACACTTAGCTTTTCTGTCAGTTCTGTGTTGTGCTCGTCGCTTTCGCTTGTAAATAATGCCTGCTTCCGTGATGGAATACAGAACTAAAAATTCAACCTCCTGCATTCTCCATGATTTCGGCCACGACTCTGCTATTTATTCTCAACAAATCTTTTA
>JAOUZG010013621.1:1945128-1964121 GCA_026289955.1 Argiope argentata | reverse complement strand
TATTATATATATATATATATATATATATATATATATATAATAATTTGAAACAAAATTTGTAAAGGAGTTGACCATCTGTTATTAAACAAGATAATTAAAAAACGTAACAATTGTTAGGTAAAAGATATTTGGTTTGAAGTTTCAACATATAAATTGTAGATCATTAACAAATTTTCAAACAAATATGTAGAAGGATGATCGTCTAATGATCTGCAATTTTACAAACATGCAAAAACGCTAACTCAAAAATGCAATGATTTAAATACATGAAATCTGGTATTTGATTTTACGATTACATTTGTAGCTCTGTGTCAAGTTTTGTTCCAATCAGCTCTGGAAAAGGGAACCAAAATACCTATTCGTTGTTGTTTTTTCTTTGTGTTTGTGTATTAACAGTGTATTAGCGATTAATCGCAAAAAATCGCCCTTTAATAGGCTCTGCTGTAACTATTATTCGACAAAGGCATGTGATTAGAAATATACAAATGCAATTATTAGAAAGAGTGCAAGAAACTTTCGATGAGATCATGAAATCCTGGTTCTAATTTGAGGTGTATGCCTTCTTCAATGGTTTTTAAGTTAATGGACTCCGATTAAAATGGACGTCCTGTATAAAAATGCCACTTTCAATCACATTCATCATTTATTTTGAGATGTTTAAAATAGAAAGTTTATCCAGTAAATTTTACAGCTGTTCCTTTTTTCACTGTTTCATCTATATCTTCGTAAAGATGCTTCAAAAGCAATTTACCATTTATATTTATTTTTCTTATAATTGTTAGTAAATATTTAGTAGAAAAGAAATATTAACTAACCGTTTTTATTCTGAGGCGCTTACTTAATAAAATCGGACTAAAGTTGCATTTGAATTGTACCCTGGCTCACTGGCCAATGAATTAGAGACCTTTGAGATTTGCATTTAAATACGTGCTAAGGATGAAGTATAATTTTTTTTTACTATTATGTGAATTACACGTGATTAGAATGCTAGTACAAGTAATATGTAAGAGTCCTTTTCGCGATGAATGAAGTAAATTGGTAAAAACGACAGATATTTCACCATTTGAAAAATGGCTTATTGTTGGTGCCCGTTTAGCAGTTGCCACGATTTCGAAGACGGCACATCTCACTGGCTTCTCAAAAGCAGCCATATCAAAGATTTTCAAAAGTGGAATCAAAACCCACATTCCTTCTCTAGAAAACGCAACTGCGGTTCGAGCACAGTTTTCCAAAGAGCGGAATCGGCGTTGTCTCCGATGAATTGTACGGCAGAACAGGGACTCTACTGTCATTCAACTGACACAAATCGTCAACCAAGGCTCTTCCCAACAGATTTCAACTCGAACCATGCTCAGAGATGTGCAGAGGATAGGAATGCATAGTCGTGTGCCTGTGAGAAAACCACTCATTTCTGCCCGACATACAAAAATTCGTTTGCTGTGGTGTCGGAAAAGAAAACACTGGGAATCTGAGGATTGGAAACGGGTAATGTGGTCGGATGAATTACTCTACACCTTATTTTGTACCAATGGAAGACGTCGAATTTGGCGAGAACCCCATCATCCACTACTGAAGGGTCTGGAGGGAGTACCGTGATATGGTACCATGTTCTGCTAACATGGAAGTGGTGCCCTGGTGTTCCTCGAGGGTGAACAAACAGCCATTCAATACCTAGATATACTGGCAGATCAAGTGCACCCTGCAAGGTGGCATTTTTATCCTGATTGCGATGGATACTTCAAGGACGACAATGCAACAATACATTGTGCCAGAAGTGTTCAAAATTGGTTCGCTGAGCACCAGTCTGACTTCCAACACCTTCCCTGGCCACCGCGTACCCCGGATTTCAATCCCCCAAAAAATGTGTGGGATATGGTGGGAAAACCCATTCAACAGCACTCTAATCTTCCATCTAATTTACTAGATCTGAAAAGCTGCAAAGCCAATGCATGGCATTCTCTGGATGTGAATGCACTCCAGAAGCTTGTAGACTCGATGCCCAAACGAATCAGAGCAGTTATCCGTGCAAAAGAGGGTCCATTAAAATATTCATCTTGGGTTTCTAATTCTTTGGTCAGTGAGTGTATAGTGAAATTTAAAGCCTAAAGCAAACACGTATTCATTAGATAAAATAAATAAAATTTATAACTTTTTTTCTAAATTTTGACTTTTTCTGAATAGTTGTTCATATATTTAGTCTATTTCCTTTGATTGCTTAATTTCCATCTCATATTTTTTCAGGGATGTCTCCGGTGTTGAGTTATTGATGAACAACCACCAAAGTTTAAAAGCTGAAATAGATACTCGTGAGGATAACATATCAGTGTGTATAAATCTTGGGAAAGAATTACTTGCTCGCAATCACTATGCTTCTAATGAGGTAAGGTTTAAGTTTTTTTATTCCTTTAGATGCAATATTGTAGATAAATATATGCACAAAATTTTTGTGACTAAGAAAAATGACACCTTTGACAATAAGACACCTTTTTTTACGTTTCTCATTTACACATCCTGTACATTTATATATCTCTAGCTTTTATCCGTTTATTCATTAACAATGTTGAATTTTAAATGCATTAAACACTAAGAAAATAAACAGAATCGTTTGAAATAATCGATTGAAAATATATTAAGTCTAACCTTATTATTGTAGGAAAAAAACAAACTTAAGTCTTATTCATTTGGCGGTGGGGAAATAAAAAATTTTGGCAGGAAAGTTATTAATTAATAAAAAATTATTCACTCAATTATCGGAATAAATATTAGTTTGTATCCTATCCTAAACTATAATCTATATATGTGTTAAATTTCATCCAATTTCGTTTTGCTGTTCTGGCGTAATTGACTCACATCATCCATCCAAACTTTCACATTTATAATAGTAGTATAAATTTAATAATAGTCTCGATTAATTCGGAACAATTGTAATGATAAAGTACTTTATTTAGATGGCACAAAAGAAATGAAACTTTGGTTATACATCATTTCTCCCTTTCTAAAATAAACTAATTTTCCGTTTCAGTAACTATTTCTGCTTTTCTATTAAAAGACGAAATTTTCTTACAATTTATGAGTAATTAGTGTAATTTTCTGGTTTTAAATTAAATGATAATAAAGAAGATTATGAAGAAATTATTCTACCTTAAAAATTGAAATGAAATCCAAAGCAACATTCGGCGTTTAACAGTTAAAATAATATAAAAATTTGTTTTGGAAAAGTGCCTTTTTAAGGCATATAAAATGTTATTATTCATAATACAGGCAATATAATTGTTTTGGATCTCCTTTTATTAGATAAAAGAGAAACTGCTATCGTTGACCAATCAAAGGACCTTGATGATGGACCGCTGGGAAGAGAGATGGGAACATTTGCAACTGAGTAAGCTTTTATTTACTGTGTATTCTTAGATTTTTGTTTTGTTTCGGCATCCTAGATAGGTGTACAGATACGAAATAATTGTATATTTTTTATTTCATATATTCTACTTAAAACTATTGTAAATGTCACTCTCCTTTTTTTTAATTTTTTTTCTGAAAGCAGCATAATTTAAGGATTACCTTAAAAATTGGTTCAAGTCATTCCAAAGTGTATATTAATGTAGGTATTATGGCAAATGTGTCTAGGGAATTTAATGATTAATGTGCTCGGAAACTAAACTATACTGAGTCCTTTCTAAATTCAAACAAATATGTATTCAAGATAAACAAAAGGAAAAAGATTTATAGGACAAATATTTACAAATGAGTTGAATACATGGAGATACAAGATAACAAGATCGTTCCCTACAGGCCAGACATGCTATTAATTGTTCGGATATATGTTAGTAAGAAGAGAATTTAAAGTAGTTAATCACCTGTAGGAGTGGGATTTTTACTGGCGACGTGCACATCGTCAAAGTATATTCCTGGCTTGAAATTTCCCAAGAATGCAAAAAAGGAAGGCATATTTGAGTATGTGGTAAAAGAAGGCTGCTAAATCGTGTTAGGAACTTTGAAGGAATGATGTAAAAATGCAGCTATTCAGGGTAGTTACTACGAAGGCGATATTGAATAACGATATTCAGTATAAATATATATAAATTCTTTAATAATAAATTAAATCTGGAACATTTGAATTTTGTAGTATACTTATGTGCATCAAAAGGCCATTAAATACTTGAAGCTATGTTTGGGTTGCAGAATCCAAATAATACTCACCAAATCTTACGGAAAATCCATCTGCAGTACAATGCACCAGAACCAGATATAAAAAAGTCTAATGCATGTTAATCTTATCATAGCAATCAAACAACTTCACATTGATGCGTGTGGAAATCTGAACAATAAGATATCAGCTTATATGCCGTCAGACTGTTTTTCAAAAATATGTTGCCCGCACAAAAAAAATATTCTTTATCTGGTTTTCAAAATTGGGTTTGTAATTAATAATTAAAGGGAATTACAAACCTTACATGATAAAATATGTACTTGAAATCATAACGAATATATACTTGAATCATCATATGAATATATACTTGAATCATCATGTGAATATATACTTGAATCTTCATATGAATATATACTTGAATCATCATGTGAATATATACTTGAATCATCATGTGAATACATTGTTGAATCCTCATATCAATATACACTTGAGTCTTCTTATGAATATATACTTGAATCCTCATATCAATATACACTTGAGTCTTCATGTGAATATATACTTGAATCATCATGTGAATATATACTTGAATCTTCACATGAATACATTGTTGAATCCTCATATCAATATATACGTGAGTCTTCATGTGAATATATACTTGAATCTTCGTATGAATATATACTTGAATCATCATATGAATATCCTTGAATCATCATACGAATAAATACATTAATCATCATAATGAACTAACATTCTTACTTCAAGTAACATTCCATTTGGAATTTAAAATTGTTAATTAAAAATATTTTTTTCGCAGTCCTCGAAGTTTATCAATTCGCCAGAGATGCGGCAGTAGCAGAAGCCTGGCTGATTGCCCAAGAACCGTATCTTTTAAGTCAAGAACTGGGGGTAAGTCATTAAAATACAATTGTCATTTTCTCATTTTCTGTTACTTTGAAAAAGTATGAAAGTTATGTTTGTTTTAAATGGGATAAATATAATTTATTTCTTCTCTTTTTTCAATTAGCACTCGATAGATGAAGTGGAACAGTTAATTAAAAAACACGAGGCCTTTGAGAAGTCCTTTGCTGCCCAAGAAGAACGATTTGCAGCTCTTAAGATATTAACAACTGTAAGTTATCTTTATTAAAGTATTTAACTTATCTAATTGTATTTACAAAATATGAATTCTTGTTGCCCTTAGGGAAGTTAGTCAAGTTAATTAATCTAAAAATATGTTTATAAGAATATTGCATTCCTCTATATTTGGTTGAATGTTATTTAAACACTTGAAATCGGTTTTTATGAAATCTTCTTTATAATATTTTGTTCATTAGATTGTGATTAAGGAAAATATACTTTCTAATATCTAATATACAGGTCGGTAGATGCCTATTGATAAACTGGCCACAACTTTGGTGCTTTCTAAAAATTCGAAAGCCTCCAATTACCAAAGTTTTTTTGTAATAATTTCAAAATAATCTAATTTTGAACTTCATTTATTTTATGTAATAGAGCAGTGTATTTAAACTTATTCAAATTAAAACCAAATAACATTTAAATTTGAAAACATTATTCATAGACATTTTTATACTACATATTTTCATACAAATCAATATGATTCAATTATTTATTTACCTATTCTAATTTGATCTGATTGATTTGAGCAAATTAATAGCTTGTAAAAACTTTAATTTAAAATGTTTATATTATATTAGAAACTACTTTTTATCCATTATGATTAAAATTATCTTAAAACGTTTTCTGCTATTATTTGCCTTACTATTTCTCATATAATATTTGCTATTTACAAATTGTTTTTATATAGATTAAATTAAAATAATTTTAAAATATCTTATTTTGAATATTGTAATGAGGCAGGAACACGAAACATGTATTTTCTAGGCACCTCGTACAGGGCTTAATTCAGCTTTAATAATAATAATATTCATGTATAGAAATTTTTAATTTATAACTTATAGATTTGAATACTGTAAGAGAATAATAAATAGATTTTGTTCCTCATTCTTTATTATTAATGAACATTTCTAAAACGAATTTAATTATTATAATCTGAACTAACAAACAGGTTAATTATTTAAATTCAAAATTATTGTTGTAAATTAATCGTTATAAACTTAAAACTTTTAATTTTTCACACAGAATAACATTCACAGTTTGACTAAATTGCATATATTTAAATACAACGAAAAAAGTAATTCTTATAAATTTTCAATTGTTTCATTTATGAATTAATATAAGTATGTGTTCATGTTTGTTTAATAATTATTGTGTATGTAAACTTTTTTAAAGCTTGAATTAAAAGAGCAAGAGCGCCGTGTAAAGGCAGCCGCTGATCAGCAAGCATTGTATGAATTGGACGAGCACATGAAACGCCATTCTGGGTTTTATGACGATTCGGTACTTTTGCTTTCATGGCTGCTTTCATTTAATGGCATGTCTTTGGATTGCACATTTTACACCCCAAAACTGTAGGATAGTTTGAGGATTCTAGAAATTAATCACTAGAATAATTATCTCAAAATTAGATGATAGGGCCTGTCTCTTATGGGAGGGGCTGTAGGAGGATCAAACTTTAGGTCTTGCCTATCTTATCACACCATTAGGATTCTTCAATTTATCCGAATGTTTAGGGGAGGGGCTGGGTAGATAGTCAATTGTGATGCATTATCAATATCAAAAAAGGAAAAATTGATTTGTTTGTTGATCAATTGATAGGCACCCATCTACTTAAGATTTCTGTAGATTTTTCTTTCCTGCCGTAAGATTAATATGTCAGGGAAATGATACGACAAAATCGTAGTAATATTTATAAAAAAACTTGGAAAAACGTTGAGAATTTTTACTTCTCTAGATGTATGTCTAAAATTAAAGGTCTACGCTGGAGATTTCAATCACCAATTATTTTGATTTATATAACTGTAGCTATAAAGCAATTAAAATATTATTTATTTAAGCTTTTAACTACTTCACTTTTAAAAAGTGAATTTTATTGCAATTTTGAATTCTATTTTTTTCAGTTGGGAAATTTACCATTTAGTGGTATTAACTTTACAATAACATAATCAAGAATAATTATGTTTTTATTTTCTTATTTTACATCTATTTGTGATGATACCGGGTTTATACTCGTCTAGTTATAAGATGGCAAGTATACAACGTATACGTAGAAAAGGACTGATTCATGTTTGCCACAATTTCATAAGATAGATTCAAGCATTCCACTCTTGGCTAAAAATTGCCGTTTTGGCGTCCCTAGCTCTTTTCCCCACGTATCATATTAAAATGATAAGATATTTACACAAAGAAACATGGTAAAATAAAAAGGAAGTCAACATACCTGAATTTGGAAAACTATAGAAAAAAATGGCAATTAAAATGAAAAAAAGAACAGAACCTCGAATCAGAATCAAGAGCCAAATATATCAATCGAATCAGAATCAAGAACCAAAATATAATCTATGATAAGGGATCAATTTTTTCAAGCCAAAAATGCCAATAAATTCTACAAAAGCATGCGCAGGAAGAAAAAATACAACACAGTAGCATGTAATTATAACGTCGAGACAAAATTGCTTGCCAACGACCGTACAGTATTTTTCAGTCTTTTTACGCATGCGCTGTATACTAGCCGTCTTATAATTGGCCGAGTGTAAACCTGGCATAGGAGACCATGTTTGAAGCAATTAATTTTAATAATGTACAGTGATATATTTTCAATCTCTTTTATCTCAAAAATAAATATGTAAATAAAATAATACGCATGCTTTAAAAATATAACTAACATTGTCTTTATTGCATGGTGTGTTTTTGGTATTTATTTGCGAGGATACTGATTACCATTGAAAATCTGATTTTTAAAAGAGAAAATAGGGGAATTCAATTTATAAAGTGAATCCCCTCAGGGTTAGGCACCTCGAAATAAGGTTGAGAAGCTTCCGGCATGGTGGTTGGATCTCGCTACTCTTGAGGGTAAGGAAAAGGTGGGAGTCTAGCTCCTCCCATCTATTACGGAACGTACTTCCTTCGGGAAGGGTTGTCCCAAAGCCGGTGATGACTCTTAGGACTCAACCATAGTTCCTGCCGTGCTGCTGTAGTGGTGGTTCGGTTATTCAGTATTATTTATCCTTTTGCCTTCGGGCTAGTGAGAGTCATTTATATGACTTACAAAAAAACATGACTGTCCGCACAAAAAGCTAAATTCATATTGCAACATACTCATAAAATAATTTTTTGTTATAAATATTTGGAAATATAGCATAATTAAAAGGATATGTTAAAAAATATTCCAATTGTGATCCAATGACTAATTTCTGAATCATTAGAGTAGCATTAATTCCAGATTTTTAAAAAAAAGATCTAAATGACGAAAACATTAAAATTTTGATGTTATTTGCATCAATAAAGGGAGTTGAAAAAAATTACAAATTCCAATACTTAATACAATTTTATAATCCTATTAGTCGTAATTAGTAAAAATTATCTTAACTCGTACTTTTTAAAGCTCAAATTCAACATCTCACTAAGTAATAATAACTTTGAAATTTAATAAAAAAATTAACTAAATGCTTACTATTAAATAATTTTAATTTTATGATATCATAAACCATCATAAGTGTAATTTTATATTAAGAAAAATATCACAGTATATTTGCATGCAAAACATCAAAATCATTACTAACTTACCTGAAATTACTTAATTATAAAAAATAACCCGCAATTCATTATTTTGAAATTGAAAAGGAATTTTCCCTTCCCTTCTTAGTTTCTTTTAATCGCATGTAATTTGTATTAGTATTTAGTGCTATCATAACTTATTTCTTGTAATATATCTGTCTTAATATTCTTTGATTGTCACTCTTGAAGTACAGTGAAACCTCCATGTAGTAACGTATTTAGGCATTTTGCGGCCCTAAAAAGTGCGGAAAATGGGGTCCTTCTTTTAATAAATAGTCGTTAACGTTCAACACATTTCAGTTCTAATTCAACAAATTTTCAATTAATCAGACTGATAGAGATTTAGATTAATTTTTATTGCATTAATTCTGAGAAAATGAATTTGTGCTGAGTTTGGACTCGAGATTTGCAGCATTCATGTTTGTACACCATAGTACTGAGCGATGTTTTCGGTGCTGATAAATGTTTTAATAACTAAGTGAACATAATGAAATACATTCCAATTTTACAAATCTTACGTGATAAACAGTTAAAATTTTCCTTATATTTTATCATTTGTAAAATTTGCATTTTAATAAACTTATTCATTAGACTAATAAGAAAATTAGGTTAAAAAAAACTACCATGGTCAATCTCAGAATTAGTGGCAGCTGCCATTTTCAAACACTCAAAAATATAGCACTGTCCCCATGAATCAAAAATCTCTACTTAACGATTCTTATTCATCAAAACTGTTTTTCTTTTGAAAAGTAATAATACGGAGGCTGTAATAGGCCGTAAAATTTCCATATATCGAATTAAAATTTTCGAATAAAATTATGCTTGCCTATTGCTGTCAAAAGCAGACTACTGATTTCCTTCATAAGATGGGCAATAAATTAAATAGAGATTGAAATTCTCGAAAGGTGGGGCATCATTCATGAGAAAATAAGTAACACTGTTTTGTCATATGACATTCTTAGCATCTATTGTATACATCCTTTTTTTTAACTAAGCGAAAGTTTTACTTTAAATACAGTTTAGTTTTGAAATTCTTATTGTGAGGTTATCTTTTAAGAGGTAATTTTTAAATGTTAAAAAGAAGTTCAATTTAATAAAAGATATAAAAAGCAGATTTAAAAAAAAAGTGAAAAATAAGAAAGCATCAAAAAAATGAAATTTCATAAAGTTTGTCTGATCGTTGTACTTGTAAAATCATTTTAAAATCAATTTTAATAGTTTAACTTTCTTAAAATTTACCTAATTTCAAAAATCAAATATGTGTAATTGTTTCGTTAAAATCTAGTTTAAGGTACTTTCACCTCACCAAAATTTCAACGATGTCAAGTCGTCAAAGCCAAAAATCAAAATGACCACTATTAACCGCTTTAGAGTATTATTTATCTAGTCAGTCATTTATTATTTATCTCGTCAATATCGATTGGTAACATGATATCTTTAGAGAGGGGAAGAAGTACATCAAACAAGATTTCAACCGATCGTTTTTAGTAAGAAAACGGAAATTTTCCAATATATTTTATTGAAATTTTTATGTATCTTTTTTTTTATGAATTGGTATTTTTCCGTCTGCCGGGCGTAAGCGAAAAATCGCCACATAATGTAGAATTCCGCCTAATTTCTCACAATGATTTTCAGCGGAAAGTTACTAAATAATCTAGAATTCCACCAAATTTCTTTGGTTATTTTTTGCTTTCGCCCGGCTAAAGGAAAAGTACCTATGAATCTTTAAATTTGATATATAGAGGTTTGTCTGTACATTATTTTAAATATTGTAAGTAAATTAATCTTTGTCCCAATTTTTTGGTGTGTTAGTATGAAAGAGACTTTACAAAAAAGCAAGAAACAGAAAGGCAAGACCAAGAGCGACTTGCTGCAGAAAGATTAGCAGCTGAAGGAGAAACATCGACGTAAGTAAAACAACACACATTTTAAAACTACATTAGCTTTTATTTATTTACTCTTCACAGGTTTTTGAAAGATTCAAATTTTGTTTATCAGCAGATATTTTGTCCATATAAGTGAATTCAATTTCTCTATATTACTAGCAACATAAAGATTTAAATAGTGATGAAAATTAAAATGATAGAATGCAGTATGAAGAAGGGAATATATATATATATATATATACTTTTGGAGAAGTTGATTCTTGTTATTCCTCTGTCTGCATAATGAGTGATCATGCGTTTGAGTTAATTCCGAAAAATATTATTCGATGCATTCAATATTTTCCTTCATAAAGTTAACTTATCTAATCTATCAACGCGATTTATGTCCAGCGATTGATACAAATGACCACTTCCTCATAAGGTGCTCAGAATCTTTTAACTTCCAACAAAAATTGCATGAAGAGTTATGCCAGGTTTACACTCGGCCAGTTATAAGAAGGCAAGTAGGCAGCGCATGCGCAGGAAAGACTTAGTTTATTTTTGCCACAGTTTCATTAAGATAAATTCAGGCATTCCATGCTTGGCTATAAATTGCCATTTTGGCGCCCTTGAATTTTCCTTTTTCACTGCATATTGTATTAAAATAATGGATATTTACAAAAAGAAACGTGATAAAATAAAAAAAGGTTAACATACATTTGGAGTACTATAGATAGTAAATGGCAAATAAAATGAAAAAATACAACCTCCATCAGAAGGAACAAAGACACAAAAATATAAAAACAACTCATTATTTTCTAGGTTATGAATCATATGATTCATAATATTTACATCAAAGTTGACAATTATATACAAATGGTTCCTCAGTTAATTTCGGAGAAACAACCTCATAAGAAATAACAGGCTATTAAACGCATCAGGCTACTACAGGGGTAGCTCAAGGAATACATCGATCTTTGTAGGGTGGATCTTAATTCCGAAACCCGAATCAACAATAGAGCTGGCATACTAACCATTCCATAAAGATTCCATAGAGCTGGTTTATATACCAGCTCTATGGATGAACCGAAGCTTTTCTCAGTTCCTTCAAAACGACGATTCTCCTAAGACTCTCAAGAAGACCCTCTCTCCTCCAAAAATCTCGAATTTATTTTCTGTCAAAGCTCTTCCTCTCATTTTCACATTGGTGCAGTTGAACTCCCTGTTCCCCAATAGTTGTTCAGATAAAACCTCAATGGTCTCCAGTAAACCATGGGAATGTTCGTTAATTATACACCCTCGTAGCTGACCTTTTACAATGAATAAAATAAAGATTTGCATTCGAAGGGTGTAACATTCTTCCCCTTTTAAAATGTGATTTATTTCCTTGGAACGAAGAAAGCTCATGTGTAGTTCTTTATATGGCCTAGAATAAAAGGCCAAACGATGCCACTAGTAGAAAGAATTCCCCATTAGGCAGTCTGGAGACACTTAATAATGGGAGGGTGTGACACAGTTGATGATCCAGCTAGTCGGAAATACCATTTATCAAGTGTTGGTACCAGGAAACATAACAGCTTTCGAACAGGCTCTATAGTCAAAGGAACTGAATCTTTCAGTATATACAAAGCATATATTTTTATACAAATATTCCGAAATCAGACAGCTATTAAGTATACGACAGATTAAAAGCTATGTTATTAAAAAGTATTCCAAAAAGATTATTTACCATTAAGATGCAATTAAAAAATGCTTGCTTTGAAATTTTTGAAAAAAAAAATTGTTACTTAGGGTTTTTTTTTTATTATTTTTTTAAAGATGATTTTTTAAATGGACAAACGTGTTGCTAAGCGCAAAACTTGTGAGCTACTCGACCAATTCATCGAATTTAAAACAATATATTTTCGTTAAGGCACGAGGAAGGTCCTTATAGAGAGGAAAAATGGAAAAAATGCGAGTAAAATAGCAAGAAGGATGCTTTTCTTACTTACCCGCCAAAACTATTCATTTCTCAACCGCCAATGAGTAAGGTTAAGCTTAACATGTTTTCGGCCGATTATTTGAAACAATTCTGTTTAAAACTTGTAGTGGATGACACTTGATGTTAATACTGTTTTTCCAACTATTAATTCATTACTTTTTTATTAATTAATTAAAAATTTACCTCGCCAAAAATCTTCAATTCTCAATCGACAAGTGAGTAAAACTTCGATCCCCCCCCTTTCCTCCCGCTAATGAAGTTATGCTTAACATCTTTTTGGCCGATTATTTCAAACGATTTTGCTTATTTTCTTAGAGTTTGATGCATTAAAAATTAAACATTGTTAATTAATCGATTTTTCGGGTTCATTTTGAAGTATATTTGAATTAAAATAAAACAGAATAAAGGAAATTAAAATTGTCTAATCTGTATTGCGTTACCCCAACTGGAGTAGAAAATTCAAGCATTTGCTCTACTCCAATTGGCGTTGAAAATTCACGCATGCGCAGTGTTGTAATTGTTGACAATTGTGTTTTCAATTGTATTAAAAAATTTAAAAAAATGAGCATAATATTTTTGTAGCTATCTCAATCTCGATCGATAAATAGAATAGGCTTGACGACTTTAAAGAAATACGGACTTGATTTGCAGTTTTGCTTTACTTCAGGTACGCACTTTGTCAATAAATTAAACTAAATAAATAAAACTGTAAAGAAATTGTGTTTAGGTTAGTTGTGTGCTCTTCCCTGCGTACGAAGTCGCGGGTAAAAGTTAGTTTTTAAATATATCTATCATTCCTTTTATATTAATCCTTTTATTACATTTTCTGGCATTCTTTGTAAGTGAATGTATTCCACTTATTTTGTCATGAATTTTAAATTAAGCTCATTTTGATGTATCTCCAGGACGAAGTCAGATGTTACTGAAGGTGATACCCAAGCTACAGAAAGAGAAAAGAAAGCAGAGAGTAAGTCAAAAATAAACTATTTTTTATTGAATTAAATAGGTTGTACCTGTCCAATAGGGAAGACTTTTACTAATTGTCAGCAACACTTTAATAACCATTCATTAAATTCTAACAAACTTGTAGAAAAAAGAAATCCACCCTAAGGAGAAAAAAAATGTTTAAAATTAATTAATTAATTTACGATACTTATTAATTAATAGGTGAAGAAATGACAATAATTTTGGCAGCTTTATTTTTTTTAATCTTCCACATTAATAATTTTGGCATCTTAATATAAACAGTGTACATTTGCTTATTTTCTTTAAGTTAGATAAAAATTCCTAAAATTACATTGCCAATGTGGTTTTGGTGCAACATTTGTCAAGTTTTGGCTCTTTCAGTGTTAATTAATAAGAATCAAATTTATCTATAAAAATATAAATGTTAACCAAATTTGTAAAAAAAAATGGTTTTTTTTTTTTCTTTTACTTTCTTGTATACTTAGTGTAGCAAAAATATAATAATCGTCTGAAAATTCGAACTTGAGGTTTTGACGAATTTCCACGTTTTTGACCTCCCTGTGTTCAAAAAAATTATTTTTAGAAAATGTCCGTCTATCTGTCTGTGACAAATATAACTCAAAACCTATTTGAGGTACACTGATGAAATTTGGTATACAGTGATTGTTCAAATATAATTTAACCTGATAACAACAAAACGAAGATAGCTAGATAGATTAAATTAGGTGCACAAATTCAACATCTCTAGTCTATATACCTATCGAATGTTGGGTCCAATCCAACAATGGGCTGACTGTCTATCGGTCTTTACTTTCAGAAACATGTAAAGGCGATTATTCAAAAATGTAATGATTTCAATAGATCAAATGTGGTATCAGGTTTTGCGACTACAAGTGCAATTCTGTGTCAAATTTTTGTTTCAATCGATTGAAAAAAAAGATGCCTAAAACACAAATTCGAGTTTTAGATACTATTAGCACTTGCAATGAATTAATCGCCAGAGAGGATTCGATAGATTCATTAAAAATGTCAAATTCGCGCCAAAAGTTAATATTTCTTAACTATTCTACGCCAATGTCGTGTAAGACGTCTTCTGGGGTGACAAGTTTATTAGGGAGCATGCGAGAAAGTTTTGGGAAGACCACTCCTGCTGTTTTGTGGTATGAACCAACAGCAAAAGTCACCGAATTATTATTTTTAATGATGTATAATACATTAACATGGGGATAAGTAATTTTAATTCCTAATTGAGATTTATCTAATTAATTGGGTATTTCAACACTAATTATTGTTTTACAAAAAGAAATTCCTCAAAAGAACACATTCTTTTCATAATTCCATTATTAAAACCTGGTATTAGATAACAGTTTTTAATATACAAATCTGTATAGATGCAGGAGCGGTACTTTTCCGTTAGCCGGGCGCAAATGGAAAATCAATCAAATATGGCGGAATTCTACATTATTTGACGATTTTTCGCTTGCGCCCGGCTAACGGAAAAGTACCATGATAGTCCATATTCAACTGTTTTTATAACCATTTATTTATTTTCTTTGAAAAGTGTGCTTTTGATTTAAAATACCAGAAATGTGTTTCAATTACTTATTAGTGAGAAACTGTTTAATGCACACTAATGTCCATTTTCATTCCAGTTTTAAGGCCAAGCTCTCTCATTCAAAAACCATTCGAAGGGCCTTTAATAAGGAAGCACAACTTTGAATCTGCCACCAAAAGAGCTGCCAACAGGTAAATGTTGTTAAATCAAATTATATGCTTTCGTTGTTATTTGGCATCTACTATTTGGCACAATCTGGTAATGCTTTGGGGGAAAGACAATGTATTTGTTATTTAATTCTACCTTTTCACTCCTAAATTTAAAAATTCTACCGAATTTTTTTTTTTCATTGTTATTTTGCTGATATAGAGGGCAAAAGTATCGTCCACTTTGAACTCATTTCTGTTTTCAAAACTCTATTTGAAACTTCCTTTAGATTTAAAATATATACAGGGTGTCCCAGAAAGACTGGATAAGCTATGCCCAGCCGGATTCGTTGTTTGGGATACATAAAAAATGGCCAAAGAACTGTTCCTCTATAACCCACGGTTTTCGAGAAAAACGCGAGAGAAAATGAATGATTTTATATGCGGTTTACGATTTTTTTTTTAAACCCTTACTCGAAGCATGAACATCAGTACTTGCATAATTTTAAATAGGAAAATGTTCGAAATGTCACCCGCGCATATGGAGGCATGCATACGTGCTTCGTGCAATGGTTGAGTGTATAAGTTCTAAACTCGTAGTGTCCTCAAAAGTAAACACGCTGTGCAGTCAAATGGACTAAATACATTTCTTAAGTAACTGGGTCTCGGCAAACCGCTTCCTTTATAAGGTCCCACAGGAAAAAAATCTGAATGTGTCAGATCTGGAGATCGTGGTGGTCATGAAAAGGGATCTCGACGTCCAAACCAGCGGTCGAGTAAAGATTTTTTTCCTTAACTGGATATTAAGTCATACATTTTCTCCCGCATTTTTCTCGAAAACTTTGGATCGCACAGGTACAGTTCTTTGGGACATTTTTATGACTTCCAAACAACGAATCTGTCTCTACAGAGTTTATTCGGTCTTGCAGGGACACCTTGTTTATAAAGCAAAGTATCTTCTGTTATTCTGATGATACTGCGAGAGTGACTTCTTTTACTGTAATTTAAAAAAATTACTGTATTCTCATAAATTTTTGTCTAGTTTTCTTACAACTTTGCTAATGAGATTTAACTCCCCTGAGCTCTGAACGGCCCTTATAGCCATCAATGTAAATATATTTAAATTTATCAATGCATATTAATATAGTTGCATCATTATTTTCAGGTCTTGGGAAAAAGTTTACATACTAGTAAAAGACCGCATGTTGTTCACATATAAAGACCAAAAGCATTGTAAACAGGTAATAATCTTCCTTTTTTAAAAAAAAAATTACGAATTTTCTTTGCCCTAAAAATACATGCACATGTTAAATATACAAAAGTATAGCTACGGAAATTTTTCAAAATCCTTTCATGCGTTGTACAGTAAAAAATCCACTTCGCTTAATAACATATAGCAGTCAGCCACAACTAATCCTGTCGATAATGCGCCGTTCAGTGATGGCGGGGTGGTCGGCTGTACACAAGAAGGATCAATTACATATTGACACAAACTTTTATACATAAGTAACAAATGAAGCATGTACAAGAACAGTACTTGCAATAAACTGCTGCATACTAGCAGCAAATTGCTACTAAATAAGCGTAACAGCCCCAAACGCCCAGAAAGTATTCGCTTAAAAACTCACTTCAGCTCAGCGCTGTTGCATTTTCTCCATTCCTCTGTCAGTTCTGTTGCTCGATTCTTTACAATTCTCGTGAGAGGCAAAGAAACTTCTAGAAAGATATTGTATCCTTCCTCTTAAATTAAAGGTTGCCAAATATATTATGGATCCTTAATTTTTGCCACTATGGCCTAAAGTCATTGATTCGATCTCCATTCAACTGAAGCATATGTAAAATTCTTTTTCTTTATCAAGACTTGTAAATCAGAGAAGCAATATTATAAATTCACAACAATATAAACTTTTTAACCTTGTCATAACTAGCAGTACCTGCACAGCATTGCCCATTGTATCAATGGGAAAATGAGGATATCTATGAGAAAAAATCAGCTTTAAACTTAAGTCTACCAAAGCTCTTGCCATTTAATCATGCACAGTTTGAGGTTTTTCACATATGCACGGATAAGTGCAAAGCACTGATACTGCTGTAATACACATGCTCGAATCGTAGTAGGAAAATAATTGAAATCGAATTATAAAGCTCCTTCTTTATTTTGATATGACTTCAATAAACTAAAACCTTCCCAAACCCTAGTTACACACAAATATTATACAACATTGTTTAATATCATCTAATATTACACAATATTATACAACACGATGTGCTACCTGGGAATAATTTATCATTTGTTTTAAATTTTTGTCAATGATTAGATTAAGTTAGGTGCATTCTGGATTCAGAATCAGATATTGTTCAAAAACTAATCGCCCAAAAAATGCATTAATCGTTTAAAAAAAGCAACAAAATTATAAAACATAAAATTTGCAATTTTTTTGTCGAACTTCTCCACTACCACTACTACATGACATCCACTAATTGACTACCACTAATTTTACCATCCCCCCCCTGCAATTACGACAGATTCTCCAGTGTAAGATATAATTAATCAAAGTTGGCATGACTAAATATATGACATTAATATGGTAGGTTAAAAACTGGTCACTAAAGGCAGCTAATACATAATAAAAAATCAATGTGAGAAATCTTATATAAATCAGAACAATTTAAAACAATAAAAATAGAGGTATTTAAATAGTTTATTTCAAATCAGCTTAGATCAATATGATTTAAGGCTCTTCAATAAATATAATACAATTATTTTTTAATTTATTGCAATGCAACATTATGTAATTAATAATAATGCATTTTGAAAGGAGCCAGACAATTTTTACCATGGCGAGACTCCAATGGATTTGAGAGGAAGCGAAGCTGCGATAGCATTAGATTATACAAAGAGAAGACATGTCTTGAAACTAAGGTAAGTGTTGATATTCTAAACATTTCATTTTAATCACAAGAGCTCTACTTAATCTGCTAATTTTAGAAAAACTGTCTGGATAATTGGTGAGAAAAGTTTACTTTGAATTCTGACATTATTGTATTAAATTTTTAAAGCAAGAGGAAGCTAGCATGTATTGAGGCACTCTTTTTCTATGCATAACGAAATGCTTCTTAACAACCATTTTTTTTCCTCCAATAAAGGGCATTTAAGTAAGGCATAGATATCCTACCTTATAAGTATCATTTTATATACTGCCAAAAAAATAATAATAATCTTTGGAAATTGAATAAATATTACTTTTTATAGATTGATTTAATATTTAAGAAATCAATTAGTAGCTTTTCTGCATAAATTAAAAAATAAATAACTTAATATCTTATTAGGAAATAATCCAACTGTTTATGCCTTATATTTAAACAAATATACAGGCATTTTTCTAAAAATAAACTATCTTTCATTATTCTCTCCTAAATTCTCTTGGTTAGAAATGAATATTTGAAGTGAGGAAAACTAGTTTAGGTGTCATCTTGGTCATTTAAAAATTATATGATTCATCTCAAAACAACAGTCTTGTTGTTACATAAATTTGGCATGAATATATATGCTATGAACCATAATTCATAAATATATAATTTAGTATATACAAGTTTAGCATATATATATATATATATATATATATATATATATATAT
>JAOUZG010013621.1:1928389-1945028 GCA_026289955.1 Argiope argentata | reverse complement strand
CATCCAATATATATATATATATATATATATATATATATATATATATATATATATTTAGCATGAATATATATGCTATCTCCAAGGAGACATTCTATTATATATATATTTAATATTCTGTTAAATAATATATATTTTTTGTTAATAGAGATTAATTCAAGATTGCCCTAAGTTGTTGCAATAAACACTTAAATGTGTGTGTTTTACCTAAATGTTTATTAAGTAACAATAGCCATAAAAAATAATACAAATGATAATAATGAAGTTATTAATTAAAAATATTAGTAAGAAATGTTTAATTTGAAACTAAATATGATAATTCTTATATTTGTATTCGAGTCAACTTAGTCCTCATTTCATTCACAAACATAAAGAATTCAATAAAATAATTACCAATTGCATAATACATATTGATAAATATATTTATACCTTAACAATTCTATATTCAGAGAAATCCATTCTTAATTTTGTTTTAAATATATTGATTTTTCATATAAAAAATGTAAAAAGTGATCATGCATTTTAATAAGAAAATGAATTATATTAATTCAATATTAGTATTTCAACTATTTCATTTATATTTTTTAGACTCGCAGGAGGAGGTGAATATCTTTTCCAAGCTAAAGATGAGGTAAGACAGTATAAAAAAAATAGTAATAATCCACCATCATAATAGCATTTTATTTAAGATTCAAAAATATACAAGATATAATTGCTTGAATAACTAGCTAATAACCTACCTTATTTACAGATGAAATAATTTAAATGTTTTTATAAATTCACAATATATTGTCTGTAGATCACTGATAAACAATAGTCATTTATTGCATAGATACTTCGTTGCATAAAAACTGTGATTAATAATTGCCCTTTTTATGTATATTAAATCCACAAAATATTATTTTTCACTTCAAATATTCACAAATTAACTTGTAAGGCTTGCTTGGTATTTTCTTTATTTCTCAAGAAATGCATCAGCACGCAGAAAATAAAGACAGTAAAAATGTAAAACAAGAAATCAATATCTTGAAATTTCATTGACAATACAAGATTGTTTATTTATTTTTTTCACAATTTTCCCTCCATATAATAATTATTAATACTATAAGTAAATTATAGAAATAAAGCCAATTTTGAAAATTTTTGCTTTATAATTTGTGTATTCACTAGTTCAACAATTGTAATAATTCCTTCCTATAGGCTGTATACTGGGTATCCACTCTATTCATAATTTAATAAATAATTTCTGAACCAAAACAGTCATATACTCTCAAAAAGATTTTTTTTATTTGAAAGAATAAAATTGTATGCTTGAAACAATAAATATACTGCAAAAAAGCTTGCATACTCTAAATTCTAATACATTCTCCATTAATCTTAGTCATATATAGTAAAATCCTAAGAGTTTAGAAATTAGATACTATGTAAGAATTATAGTGGACACACAGTACAATTTTTTTTATGCCAATTTATAATTATTTCTTTTAACTTTATAGGAAGAAATGCTTCGCTGGTTATCATACCTTCAGCAGGCATCCTCAGAGGAGACTGCAGGTCCAGGTTATTCACAAACTTTGCCATTGAGACGAAGTGAAGAGAGGAAAGATGAGCAAAAGCGTCGCAGTCTCTTCTCCAAGAAGAAATGATCAACTTAGTTTCAAATCTTAATATGGTAGTGGCCACATTAGAAATGTATATTTCTGTGAAACCATAGACATTCATTATTTCAGTATGAATGCTGAAATTTTATAAATTCATCCATTTCTCAGCTCAAAACTATTTAAAAGCAATCATTGTTCATCCACAAAATTTTTATACTAACATGTATTTTTGACAGAAGAGTGTTTTAGATTCATTTGCTACTTTAAAAACCAAAATAAAATTTTAATGCAGGACAATTCATTTTTATAATGCAATTTAATAACATTGTGAAGCTTTTATGAAATTGAAATATTTAATAATATTTATCAGCTTTGAGGAGAAATTCATTAATATTTATACCATGGGTTCTCAATCTTTTTTAATTCTGTACCTAATATATATGAATAAAAATAAGTACCAACATAAAAATCTTTCAGACTGCATTTCAAATCAAATGTTTGGAGATAAATGCATTACAGAGCAAAAAACGTTTACAATATAATAAGATATAAAATATTTCAACTGCTAAATTTGTGTACATGCTCTTATTTATCAGAGTGAATAAGATAAAAAGCAAATTTTGATAACTTTACAATTCGCAAAGCTAAATTCTTGGAAAAATACTATTGGTATCAAAATTAGCCACTAAGTAATAATGACTATTAGGCCATAGATGCCAAGTTAAGAGAAAATATGCATTGAAAAATACAGATTAAAAAAAATATTAAAAGTATTGCAATTCTAGATTCATTTATCATAAATGACACATGTACATAGTTTGGAACCAATCCTCCCTGATATATATGTTATTTCATTAAAAGAACATAAACATAAAATATTTCAGTTTAGCATAAGTACACATATTTAATTATTTAAAAATTCGACTACAGATCGATATTTTCATCGATGAATGAAAATCTCCTCTAAGCTGAAAATACAAATTTTACAGCTGTAATTTATATTTACTAAGAGCTTTAAAAGGATCTCGTAGAAATTTTGGAAAACCTGAAATAAAGTTTATAATTTATTTTTACTTCTTTTTTACTAAAAGAAATTTACAAAAACAAATCGATACCTGAAAAAATCTAATACTATCATTAAAAGAAAAAATATGTAAAGTGCATAAAAGGGAAAAGAGTGAAATATGCAAAAAAAAAAATTACTCAATCATCGAAAAAAGTTCTTATTTATATTGACTTCCTGCAGACATAATGTACATGCATTAGTTGTGCATGCTATATGAATTAAAAAGGGCAATTAAGTAATAAAATAGCAAGTTTATGAACCTGTTTTTAAAACAAATATTTGGATTTTCTTTTGTTGAAATGTTTATTTCAACAACAAAGCAAAAGAATAATAGAACAGGCCATACTATCACTCAATTGAATACATAGAAAAATTAGAGAAATTCCTAAGTATTATGAGTTACCTTCAGTTTTAAAAATTAAATTTTGCAATTATATACCTTAAATGGAAAAAATTGACATTATTTAAAAGTAGATCCATCTGATAAACACTGCTACCAAATACTGAGATTCACATGCAGAAAGTCGTATTGAATGAATGAATGTAGATAGACACCATTCACTGAAAATAGCTTAGTTTATAAAAACATTTAAGATATATAATATTTTAAACTACAAAAAATCCTTTGAAGAAATTGCAGTCATATTTTTCACTCTAATACGACTTATTTTCATATATAAAAAATGTCTGGATAAGAAGGCCTTTATGGTTTGTTTGTTTGGTATTTTTTGCATAAATGCATAGGACAGCATGCAGTGTTTTGTAAAGAGCATTACAAAGTACAATTTTTTTAAAAAAAGAGCCATAAAACAATTATGTGAATTTTTTTTTTATCATTACATTCTTATATAAATCAAATAAACATTTGGAACTTAACTTTCTTTATGCTTTTCATCTTTGTATCCTATCCTTTAATTCTCTGGCATTTATATAATTGCATTATAAAACATTAAAAATGTAATTTCTTAAAAATTACTTGCATCCATAATAAGTTTTTTTTTAAAAAAAAAAACTAATGGATTGTTTAATTAAAGAATTAAATATTTTAAATATTATCTAATATCCTTAAAATAGCTAATTAAATCAACTGAATTAAAGAACAAAATATGCACAATGTTGAATGAAGATTCTAGTGAGTATTTAAATATATAATGTAAAATATATATACACACATACATTAGCAGAACAGTTCAATTACTAGTTCCTTCTGGCTAACAATCTTTACAAACACTTTCATAAATGACACTAATACTAAACTTCTGATGAACAACAGAACAAAAATTAGAAATGTTAATTTAAATCTTTAGACAACTCTCTTAAGTAATTTTATTTACACCACATGACAAATATATCAACCATGATCCATGAATGAATTTAAATGAAATGCAGTTGAAGTATTGAAAATGAATGAAGTTTAGGAGGAATGAAAGTTTATTTTTAAAGAACAGCCAGTAAAGTTCATTAACAATAAACAGCTGATTCTGTTACCTAAGATACACAAAATCTGGCTCATCTAACATCAGTCATTTAGAAACACTCCATACCAAATTCAAACATTTTTTTATAAAAACTAGCCAGCATTATTTTCGAGCAAAATGAAAAGTTAAATGTCCTATATTAATCATTCTCTGCCATTTGGATAAGATATTATCAGATTATGAGTGTAAAATAGCAACAGGAGTTGTTATGTAGAAGCCTTTGTATGAAAAATTAACAAAGGCATGGCTGTGGGAGTTTTTACTAAATAAATATTTTACAGAATGAAATGGTCTCAAACAGTAATAAGGCATATACATTTCATAAAGTTATGAATGACCAGTCTAAGATACTACATTTAATTTGTCAAAATATTCTTAGAATATTCTAGGTGACTGAGATACACCATATTACAATGAAAAAATAGATTTTTTTTTTCGTTTTTATTTTGAACATGTATTTATCATTATCTTTCACTGTATCATAATTTCCATAGGAAAATTCAGAATCAATTTGTATCCAATTTTAAAGATGTACTTCAAAATCTGGAAATGGAAGATCTAAGTTTGCTTAAATATGCATACACATATTTTGAAATATATTATAAAAAACATGTTTGCAATTTCTAATAACAAGTGAAAAAATTGTCATGGGTTTAACAATATTTTGCAACTAACCACTAAATAATAAAGATTTTCTGCCACAGAAAATTGTGAACAATTCAAACATTTAACATAGAGAAAGTAATATTATTTTAATAACTTATGTAGCAACATTTCTATTTTACAAATCATAGAGATACGCTACAACATTCAACTTCAATTGTTCAAGAGGCAGAATTTGTTTTTTCTGCTGATTTTATCATATTTTTAGACGGGTGAGCCATATTTCCCAAAGTGAGCCAATATGTCATTTTTTTAAACGCTCGTGTTTAAAATGTGACTATTCCATCATACTCCCATTTAAGGATGATTTGTCATAATTATAAACTGGCGAAGAATTACGAAAGAAGTTACTCAATTGCAACGATACATGAATCTTATTATCAATAAAATGAACATATGTAGGATTCTAGCCTTATAGCTCTGGAATATTAAGTCAATTTTTTTCCTGGATTACTAAAACATATTTAGCGATTACTTATCCCTATACTCGTTTTCTTTTTGCTTCTTGAAATTTTATTGACAAGGATTTCTTTCAAATACTAATTTGCAAAATTATACATTTTAAAATTATGCTCTTTTTTCCCAAAGCATTAATACTGATATAATTAGTTCCAACACGGAATAAAAAATTTAAAAGATATTCTTTAAACAGACCTTACAGATTCAAAAGTTTTTAATTAAACCCAATTCTATTTAAAAGAAGAAAAACCCATGCATTAAAAATATTAATGAACAGAAGCAATTCATTTAAATTTTTTTAAGAAAATAAATAACCATAGTTTTCCTTTTTTTAAAAAAATCTTAAATTATACAAAAGGAGAAAATGGTTAATTGAATCTCAGACAGACAGACAGAAAATTACAGGAGATGGGAGGGGGATGACAATTTTTTAAAGCATTCTGTTAATATCCGTTACTATATACAGCAATACAATAACAATCATGTAAAAGTACACTCAAGAAAATTTAACTTTCAGCCAGTTGGAGGGATAATCTAAAATTCAACTGCCATTGTTATAGGCTTTTGTACAATTTAATAATTCATTAACAAACTCAGACCATACAAAACAGGATGACATAAATATAAACGGCAGAATCCAATTCATTTGCACAAGTCTATAGAAGCTATGGAAATTTATCTAGCTGAACTGGCTTGCTGAAGAGCAGGTGGACACAACCTCTGCTGACCATTAGTATTAGAACTATTTGATGGGCTCTGAGGAGGATGTAAAAGAGGTGGTGCCGCTTGAGGTGGATTTCCAGGAGAATTGGGATGACTGTTGTTTCCAACTGATGGGACACTTTCTGTCTCCATCTGCAATGCAAAGACATTAAACACTGAATGCCTGACACTCAATAAGGCAGCTTGTGAAGAGATATCGCAATGCTCTCATTCAATCACACACAAAAATAAAATGTAAATAAATAGTAAAGATGGAAATAAAATGTAAAGCAGAGATTAATTAGATAAAAGAAATGTAAATTATGTTTAGTATGTAAATATATCTACAATGTTCCACAATTCCAATTCTTAAAAAAAAATCAGGGTAAAAACATAATATTTCTTTTTATAGCAGGAAGAAACTTCTTAAACTGTCTTTTATTTATACAATAGTAAGTGTAACAGCATTTGTTTCCATTAAATGGTCTGTGAAAGAAAGAAATCGAGGAAGAAATGAAATTTTTGAATTGTAAGAATTGGGTTTTTAATTTTTTTTTCATTGTGAAAAATTTTTTAAATAGAAAAACAAGTAACGATTTTTTTTTTTTTTAAAAAGTCATTTCCTAATTAGGTCAACAACAATTTTTTTTTAGTTACTTTTTACTAAATAATAAAAATTAATATAAATAATTGATCAAAAAATTATACCTGGCCAAATCAAAAATCAAGTTTGTATCCGTCGAAAATAAATCAGAACACAATCCAAACACACTCAATTGGCAGTGAATTTTCAATTCCAGTTAGAATAACACAATACAGATTAAAAAATTTTAATTTCCTTTATTGTGTATTATTTTAATTCGAAAATACTTCAAATTGAATCCAAAAAGTTGAATAATTAACAATGTTTAATTTTAAATGCATCAAACATTAAGAAAATGAACAGAATCATTTAAAATATTTGGCCAAAAACATGTTAAGCCTAACCTCATTAGTGCGGGGGGGGGGGGATGAACTGTATTTGTTACTTATTTGGCTGCAGGGATAAGAAGATTTTTGGCGAACAAGTTAAGTTTTTAATTAATAAAAAATTAGTGAATTAATACTTCCATCAAAGGTAATGGATGAATAAATTCAAAAGCTTAAAAATTTTATTTAAAATTGAATTTTTAATTTTAAAAATTATTACTTCAGTACAATTTTAGGAAAAAATCATGTCTATTATTTTGGTAAACTTAAAATTAAACAGTTCAAAATTAAATAAATAAAGGCAAAATTTAATTTCTGTTTAAATGCATCATATGAAAAGAAATATAAGCTATACCATTATTATTGTGACTTAATTCACTTAAAACCATTGATTAACATTATGGTTTTTATTTGAATGCACTAAACTTCACATGGTACAGTGAAAAAATAATAATAATTTCAAATGTAATATTTTATTATAAATTGGAGCCAAACTTTCTTTTACATTCAAAATCTCTTTCTCTCTTTTTTTTAAAAAAATAATTTCATTAACTAGCTGCTTCTGGTGACCAACTGCCTTTGATTTTTTTTTTTTTTTTTTTTTTTTTTTTTGCTTTGTCACAATATTAGTTTAAATAAAATATTTTTTGAATTCAATTATATATATATATATATATATATATATATATATATATATATAATCACTGCAAATACTTCAAAAAGATTATATTGTTCTGTTCACTAGGTTATACATCCACACATAAAAACATTGTCACCAATGGGTCATATTGAAATTGTATACTGAATTGTAAGTAGAAAAAAAAAGTTTCAAAATTTTCATTAGAAGCATGCATTATACCAAGATCTAATAAAAAAGAAAAATAAGATAAATCTTCATAATTTTATCACCAAAATTGAAAAAAAAGTCAGGAAAAAATATTAATAGCAATTACAAGAATGATTTCAATTTAACTATATTATTAGTAGATTTTTATACTTAAATTTTTTTCATTATTGACACGACATAAAGTCCAAAATGATTGCATTGGTTTAAAATACTGTTTGCATTAAGAACAAAATCTGAACATCCATTTGCTATATTTTATTCGATTAAAAAATTAAAATAAGAAAAATAATTGTTTTTTAAAATGAGGATTTCAACACAATGAATTTTTAGAAAAGAATATAAAAATTGTAAATTCAGAAGTAAATTTTAAAAATAATTTTAATGACAAGTTCTTTTAATTTAATATTAATAACTTTGTCAATAGTATATTTTGAACACATACACAACTATGCATTCAATTAAAATACATTGAAATTTTACTAAGAAATTACCTTTTCTTCTGTTTCTTCATTTGTACCATGTTCAGCATCATATTCTTGTAAAACATTGTCTAAATTAAAACGTCTACGATAATTCACAAAAAAACTTCTAACGCTTCCTTCATTTTTGGTTCCAATAACTTCAGCAACAGCCTTGAAGTCTCGTCCATACTTTCTTATTCCTTAAATAAATGTTATAAAATATAAATATGCAGAATAAAAATAAAAATCCACATGTATTTAGAAGATTGTCTTTAAGGTTGAAGAAAAAGAAAAATCACCTTGTACAGCTAGAAGCAATTCATCATTAAGCCAGCGATTGTTTACTCTATTTCCACCCTAAAAATAATTTAATTATCAATACAATTTATGCATAAACATTAATTGATTTAAACCTACATTATTAATTCCAAGAATATATTCATAAGTACCAAATGAACAAATAATTCTTATATATATATATCATACAAATTTCATTCATATATATCATAAAAATAATCTTTATTTATTCTCAATTTTATAAGTTCTTTCAGTTCAAATAATTAATATTTTTAAATAGTTCTATACATAATAATAATTTAATAGTTCTATAGAAAAACATGTTCAAGTTCTGTCTCTTATAAAAGTGCATACTAGATGTAATGGATATTAGTAATCTACATTGAGAGAGTCAAGTTGTAACATTCCAAAAAATAAAGAGAAAAATAAAGATCCTCTTAAGAAAGTGCCAAGAAACATAAAACTAGGGTGATTTAATTTTATAATCTAATTTCTCTGTGGGGAAAATGCCCATTCTCTGAAATTTGTAAAAGTAATATTTCAGAATAAACAGAAAAGCTATAACACTTGTATGAAAGGTAGTTTCAACTAAATGCTTTAGAAGTGGATATGTTGCTTCGGGTCTCAGGATACTTCCAGAGCATTGAAAAAAATAAGATTGACATTAATCAGTAAAAACTTAAATGATTGAATTCTGATGACATTGTAAATTCATTTTCATTTCATAAATTTTGCCCTGATAAAAGAAATTGATTTCTTTTTTTTCAACTATTCTTCTTATATCCATCATGGTCTGACTCTGTCAGACCAGATCAAATAAGATGGTCATTGACTCTGAGATGGTCATTAACTGTCAAAGGAGATGAATAAATATCCCCTACACTGAGGTCAAGGCAGTCAAGGATGTGAGAGTGAGTAGCCTGGAAGAGTTGGCATTTAGAACAAAGGGGAAAGGATTTCTTTCGCCCCAAGAATTTAAGACATTTTAAGTGTCCGCTAGCAAGTCGCAAAATACAAGTATGGGATCACCAATCTCCTGAGATGGAAAGAAAGAAATCTGGTTTAGGCCCCTTGTACCAGTTGTTAGATGGATTAACCAGCCAGTCTTCTCTGATGGTAGATTTTTTGAAGGAGAAAAACTCCAAATAGGTAAGTTTGGTAGAAGTTGGGGTATTTTGAAAGCAACCCTCTTTGGCCAGTTTGTCTGCTATTTCCTAGCGATGGATATCTACATGTGATGGCAACCAGTGAAGATATATTTGGTGATGTTCTGAGATGGTCTTGAGCTTATTGAAGATTGAAATACTTGTACGATCTCTGGCATTTAGTCAATTTTTGAGATGTTGAAGAGCACTGTGACTACCTGACAAGATCCTGACATCACCAAAGTTATTCTCTTTAGAAACTACCTCAAGACCAATCTCAACTGCAAGGAGTTCACTTCTGAAGCAGAGCAAAAGTCAGGGTTATGTTGGAATAAAGAGAATCTGCGATGAGGGGTTTCAATATATATTCCACTCCCAGAGGTATTATTGATTTTACTGCCATCAGTGTAAATTTTAATGTCTGTTTTGGGAATGCTATTAATGATTTCCAAGGCTATTTTTCAACTATAAAGTTTTTATATTATATTATATTATATATATATATATATATATATATATATATATATATACATACATACACACTTTTGAAGCCGTAGCAAGACAAAATTAAAATTACTGTACACTCTTTGATATATTTTTTTAAATCCTGATGCTACTTTTTAATTTAAATTGAGATAGCATTAAATATGTTAAATTATTTTTTGTAAAAAAAAATGTCATGAAAAATAGACAATATTTCTACAGCCAATGTTCTAAACAATAACACTTTAATTGTTTACAGTATGTGGAAAACATATTAAGTCTTATCAACTAGTAATTAATGCATCACCTATTATAATCATTCAATATAATTGAAAGAAAAGAAGATAAAACAGCTTTATTGGCTATATTTTTATTACAATTTTTGTAAAAGAAAAGAAAAATATTTTAATTTTAAAGCAAAATTCTACTTACTTCTGGTGGTCGGTATGCATCAATACCTGCAGCCATTTTGTGTTTTAACTGACTAATAATCTGTTTATTATTTTGGACCTATAAATGTTGATGTAGCAGTGAAAATTTTGCAAATTAAAAAAACAGCAACAACATAGTGCAATAAATAAACAAATGTATCAATTTTTTTACCTGTCTTTTAAATGAAATAATTTCACAATCCATACTACGCAGAATAGCATCCTCTTCACCATTTCCAGCTGTAACTATAGCTACTAGATCATCATAATTTAAATGCATACCACGAGGTGGTTTTCTTTTACTTCTAGCAGGATTGTGACGAGCGGATCGCATAGAACCTGAGCTACGCAATATACCTGTCCTCCTAAAAAGATATATAGATTTAGATACGTATTGTTTGGAATCTATTTCAAATTAATAAAGGATTCAGTCTTAAGAAATAGAATAAATTTTAAGAAAATATTTCAAAATTTATTCATTAAGATCTTATTACAAATAATTTTTCAGAGTAATTCTACAAAATAAAAAGCCAATATATTATAATAACCATACAAACAAATTAAGCTTTCTTTTAATCAAATAACATAAAACTTATGTCAACTAATTCTTCAGTATAAAAGTATTATTAATATATTTCAGTTTTCCTTTTATTGATGTTTTAATTAATTAATTTATTTTCTTCATTTCCATAAATTTTTTATAAGATCCTTCCAAACAATAATATTAATTTTTAATTGAAACATTTCAAAACTTCGTGAATTGAAAACCCTTTTTTATTCAATGGTCAAAAAATTTGTCAATGATTCCTATGCTGTAACCCTTCCCCCATCTTCTCTCAACAGTTTTATTTTATATGTATCATCTTCCTTAATTATAACATTGTGAATGACTATTTTAGAATGTTTCATTATTCTAACTATTTTTCTTCCAGGTTTACCAGCACCTTTATAAAGAGAAAAAAATTTCCCACAGATAATATAATCAAAATTTTCATATTTCTTCTTAAGATGTTTTCATAAATAATTAATGAATGTGTTTTATTATTATTCTACAGTGACATATAATATTTTAACTTTTACAGGTGTTGCAATTTCTTAAAAAAATTTTGAAGATTTTTTTTGAAAGATAAGTTTTAATGAAATTTTGGTTGGATTTTATAAAAATTCTAATCTGTATAGATATTTCATGATCAGTTTTAAATACACAAGTTAAAAATTAGCATATTACATCTTTTTCAGAAATGTATCAATTTAGTTGGTTTGGTTTAATTGGTTGGTTTTTATTTCTTTGGGTTTAAATAAATCCTTAAATCACTGAATAAAATCCACTTACACAAATGTAGACTAACACTTGGAAATTTATATTTCTCCATTTTGCTTACTCTTTTCAATTTGAATACAAACAAACGAAAAACGTATGATAAATTTATATTGTTTAATCATTTTTACTATAATTATTTATTAAGAGAAAAATTAATCATTCATGCTGTAATTTGCACCAAAAATAAGATAGTACTTCATGATCTAAAATGGTCTGTAGTATGGAAATTTAAATAATTTCATAAATGAAAGCTTTTTTAAAAAACAAAGTTTAATTTTTTACACAAAAGCATTCCAAAATTCTCTCAACAAAATAAATAAAGATTAAAATGAAATCTGCTATGCATAGTTCAATGTATCATGGCGGAACATAATTTCTATAACAGCCAAGCACCACGTGCCCTTTCAAGTTAAATTATATATTTATTTGTTTTAATTGTTTCATTGAATTATTCTTTTTAGTATTGCAAACCATCAAAAAACTGTCTTGCATTTATTGTTTAAAAAAGTATCACATTTCCTATTTATTTCATTCATATAATCACGAGCTCAAAAAGGACATTTTTCTGTTTTATTTGCTTTAGTAATTAACTTATTTTTTTAATCAGAGCTTCTGTAAATGCAATGGCAACAAGTTATTAAAAGCTGATTTTTTGAGATGCTTGTCCAGATAATCAAAATAAAAGTTTTTGCCTACAGATTTTTGTTGACACCAAAAACCTCATGTTCTGACATGATTTTTAAAAAAAGCCTTGTTTATCTATACATTTTAATTAAACATTTCAAATCAAGACATATTTCTAAAATCGTTTTCAGGATTTTTGAGAACTGTAAAAAAATTCATTGTTTATTATTATAAAATTATAATATGATTCTCTTAAACAGACAGACAGATATATAAAAAGATGGAAATAAAAACTAAAAATATCAGTACTATTTTATAGGTTTAATAAAAAATATGTCAATTACAATGAAATATTTATACATTTTTAAAAATCTTACTTGAAATATTGTGTACAAGCAGTGCATAAAGACCCTTTAGGTGTACTGTATAACTGGGCAGAAACATTGCAATTCGAGCAATTGCCTTTTCCTTCTGTTTTCTGAAAGAGATAATTTTCATTTTTACAATAATTTGAGAGTTTAAATGATATAATATGATATGTAACTATATTTACAAGAACACACTTAAAAGAATACATACATTATCTTTGTCTGGATCCATGTCACTTTCATTATCTGAAGGGGCTTCTGATCCACTATAAATAAAAAGGAATTATATATAATATTTTTAATTAAATATATAGTAATATATAACTAATATTGTGATATTTTAAATTCTTAAACTTCTTTTTATAAAGTAAGAATGCAAATAAATTATAATTTTTGTCAAATCATTAAAAATAAACATAGAAAACAAAAGCCTTATATAGCAAAATAATATTTTATTAATTACTATTCTCTCAAAAAGTATCAAACATAACTGATAACTTATGAATTAAAATTTACACAGAAACCTTAAGAATTCAGATTAATTGAATTTGTTTAATCCACAAAAGAAGTTTCTACCTTAAAAAATATTTTTATAATTTATGTAATTATGTGGCTATCAAATGTAATGAAAAACCTATATTATATATATATATATATATATATATATATACTCTTTTCTAGTTGAATAGGAGAAAAGAAAAGGAAATATTTCAGCAAAATATAAAAATCAAATAAAGCTTCTTTTTTCCCCAAAAAATGACAATTTTCTTTTGTCCCAAGCCTGCAATGGCAATTGAAAAATTTTCACAATTGGTAATTATGTATGTGCAGACTGATTTCAAGATCTGCCTAGCAGCAACAGTTAAAATATTTAAAGCCCAAACACTTTTTTTTTTTTTTTTGCTGAAAAATGACTTCTGTTCTTTTTTAATTAAAATGTCAATGTGTCTAGATTATTTAACTAAATATATTTAATGAAAATGGGAAGTTGTAAAAAATATTTAGATTTCATTATTTTTTAATTTATTGACTTAAAAACACAATCTAAGATATTTTTCTATTTGGAAGTAAATAACTATCTAACCCGTAAAGAAGCTAGCTGTTAGTGTTCAGAATGTTCATTCTTATTATGGTCAATATCACACTCAAATTCTAAGGAAAACAACAAACCTTCCATCATCTTTCTGTGCAGATAACTTGCGAACCTGTCTATCCATAAGACTTGTCCGTGATCTAGCTTTCTTCCATAAGTAATAATATTTTATCAAACTTGAAAGTGGTTTATCTCTCAACTGTTCACAGGAAGCAAAACATTAATAAAGAATATATATAAGCAAGACTTAAGTAATAACAAATACATTTTAAAGTTTTCAGTTGAACCTAAAAAATGCTATTAAATTGCTTTTTCTAATTCATTAATATTTCAAATTTGGAAATTCATTTCCATTATAATAATCTACATGAAATCATATTTTCTTTCCATTTAATAACAAGCAAGAGCCTCTTAATATTTGTAAAACTCAATACAATCCCAATTAAAACTGAAAAATGGATATCTCAAATTTTATATAATGATTTATAATAGCTATTATTAAAAAGATAGTGTGACAGAGTAGTAATCTCAATTGAAATGATATGAAATTAAAATCTACCTGGATTCAATTATCCATTTAATAACAAAATAATTAATTTTATTTTATGTAGACTCAAAATATTATATATTATAATAATATTTATATTATAATAATATTTATATTATAATAATATTTATATTATAATAATATTTATAAATGGAAACAAATATAAATATTATTTTTTAAAAAAACTAAGAAATATTTAGCAATTTAATTTCTATTTACTATGAAAACAATGTAAGAAAAACTATTATATTAGAATAATACATAAACACATTTCAAAAAAATTAATTCTAAAAACTTATTAGAAAATAAAAATTTTATCCACTTAATCCTAATATACCATTTGGCGAATTCTATTGAAACTCTTCCCATGGAACTGAAAGCCTTGTTCAAAAAGAACTTTGTCTTCTACACTCCATTCGTCTGGAAATGGAGTGAAGTTCTGAATGTCAGCTCTAGCCTTTTCCAAGTCATATTTGTGCCAAAACAGCATTCCAAGAGACTGGAAAGAAAAAGAAAAATCAATGTTATCTACATTAATGATATTTTTAAAACTCATTATGAACCATAATAAATTAAATAAAAGAAATTTGTTATATTTCAATGCTAACGTCCCTTTTCTACTTACACATCTTCTGCAATTAACTTGTGTTAGGCATAGATAATTTGAAATAATAGATTTTGTATTTCAATTACATTAAGCTATTATTGTTACTTCTATTCCTCTTTTAAATAATTTGCCAATCTTTCACAAATTTTGGTAATGTACATGAATTGTTTGCTTAAAAAAAAGAAATAACTTCGAGAAATTATTCTGCATTTTTAATCTTTGCTACCATGTGAATGTATTTCTGACCAAGTTCTAAAGACTGACTACTGGATTTATAACTACAAAATTCAACTTATATATGGAGTAAGAATGTGTACTTTACAGGAATCTTTTTAATAAAAAATACAACAAAACTTAGGCATTTTATTTTTTGCATAAATTTAAGATTTAAAAAAATATTTTTTTAAAATAATTTATTTCATATTTTTAAATGAAAGCAAAATAAATTTCACTATTACCATTCATAAATTTCATACTTTTCTCTCTTTTCATAAGGTATATTGAAAGAAAGCATTAACAAAAGTTAGGATTTGATTTTAGTTACATTATAAATTCAAGATCAGTATCATTTAAAATTCACTTCAAAGAGAAGTACAAATAATAAAAATAATCATATACAGATTTTTTTAAAAAATCACCTTTGTTTCATTAAATAAATTTTGGAGATTAACTGAATTATAGTTCAATTTTTTAAAAATAAACCTAACCTTGTTGAAATTTTTAAAAAAATTAAAACTTTTAATTAAAAGTATTTTTTGAATTATAATAATTGGGAACAAAGTCAAATATGTTCTCTGATTTAACAAAAATTTTAAAAAAAACTAAGCTTGAATAAAGATTAAAAGGAAATATTCTATGTATATTGCAATGTATCAAGTAGAACATAATTTCTTGAATGGCCAAGCACAACATGCTCATGCAAGTTAAATAGTATTTTTATTTATTTTAATTGTTTCATTGAATAAGTCACTTTAATATAGCAAACAATAAAAAAAACTGTCTCACATTTATTGTTTAAAAAATATCACATTTCCTATTTATTTCATTTCATATATTCATGTGCTCAAAATGACATTTTTCTAGGTTTTATTTGATGTAGTCATTAACTTTTATTTTTGATCAAAGCTTTTGTAAATACAATGAAAACACATTATTATAAGCTGATTTTTTGAGATGCTCGTGCAGACAAAATTTTTATTTTTAGCCTATGGATTTTGTTGACGTGCAAAAACCTTATCCCAAAAAACATCATGTCCTGAAACGATAGAAAAACCCGTGATAACACAATCCTAAAAGAAGGGGGGGAGAGAATGAATTGCAAAAGGAAATGAACAAAAATACATACCTGCTCCACATTGTATCCATATTTTTCCTTCGCTTCATTTATATATTTGTCCACTGAAAAAGTGAAAAGAAATTTAGAAATGCTAGATTTACTTTAAATATTATATATATATATATATATATATATATATATATA
>JAOUZG010013621.1:1917224-1928289 GCA_026289955.1 Argiope argentata | reverse complement strand
ATATATATATATATATATATATATATATATGCCAAATAATCTATACACAGTATAAAATGAAGTCTCCTGAAAGTGCCTGCAAGTCTTAACACCAAAAACTTGAATAATAGTTAATGGATGTCAGAGATATTTATACCATTTTGTAGAGCATTTATTGGAGAAAGTTTTAATGTGTTAAAATCATATCAAAATACATTTTAAAAATATATAAATGATAATTGTGATTTTAACTTTGCATTTATCTGTGCATGCACGAAAACCTCAAATTGAGTATGTGCATGTGGTATGCATATGTGATACATTAATTTGTTATGCCTGACTTTAAGCAGCAATTCAAATATCATTATGCCCAAAATTAGGAAAATCAGCCTTAGCCAAAACAGATCAAATGCCAAAAAGCTTCATTGCGGTACGATAAAGAAAATGAAGAAGAAACGTTCAATTAGCAAATATCAGGAGAAATAATGCCCACACTTATGGAAGGCAAATCTTTTTGCAAACCTACCATCTTTCTTTAAATCTTGCAGAGATAGAATGAGTCTCCTGAGGAGCAAAATGATTGCCTGTGTTTTGTTTATAGACATATCATATGTTTACCATTTAAACAATCTAAGTATTTCTGAATGTGTGCTATAAAAAATTGTTTTGTATCCATTTTTGATAATTTCTAAATATATTTTTATGTTTGATGTTGTGGAGCATGCCCATGTCATATCAGGTGGAAACTAGACCTTAAATCTAATTTGATGCCTTTCTGTTTGCCGGGAACAAGTGAAAAATCACCAAATAATGTAGAATTCTGGCTCAGCTTTACTGTACGGTCACCCTTGGCGACTTTTTCAAAAGTTGGCGATAAATAATTTTTTTTGGCAACCTTGGCGATAATTAATTTTTTTTTTTTTGGCAACCTGCCGAAAACTGGAATTTTCCCATTTCGAACTTCGGTGATATATGGTGAAGTTGATTTTGTCTTAGCTTCCACGTTCTTTGAATTTTATTGTGATGGCTGCATGGGGAATGTCTGAGGTAAGTGCAAGAATGTTTGGAGAGAGTGAAATTTACATTCGAAAGTCAGTTTCTTTTTGTATTTTTTTTGCAATAATTTGTTCTAATTTTTTAATGCTAATATGCCTTACATTTCTTATTTCCTAACATAACCCATAAAAGCTTTGCACTTGTATTTTGTTACAATCCAGAAGTTCGTTATTCCTCTCTGAAACTTTTCAGCCATTTTCTATGCTCTGTTTTCATTGGTTCTCGCTTCGAAGTCGCCAGAATGGCGACTTTTGGCGGGATTTTGAAAAATTCACCAAGGGTGACCGTACAGTAAAGTTCTACCAGAATTCTTATGACTGTTTTGTCATTTTTTTATTTGGCAACTTGGCGCATGTTTGGCAATATTTGCACCTGGCTAAAGGAAAAGTCTCACCCATTTTTTTTCTTGGATGTTATGTCACAGGCAATAACGTGCAGGTACTGCTAGTAATAATTAATGCAACATTAGAGGAAAATATAAAGAAATTTCTAAACTGCATCATTTTCCAACAAGGAAATTTAAGTACATGCAATAGTTGGATTCTGTATATACACATTGCTTAGAAATTATTCATGAAAGAAAAAGTAAAAGTGGTAACAATACAATATTTTCAAAACTTAACTAAATGTTTCATTAATGTCAAAAATTTAAATAGATATTAAAAATTTCAACAAAATAAAATATAAATAGTAATTTGTTTTATTTCCAAAAAGAAAAATTAAGAAATTTTATAATCAATTCTTCAATATTCGAAAAGTTTAAAATGCAACTTACATGTTTCGTCATCAATTGTAGAACAAGGTGCCCAAACCAAAAGAGCATTTTCACTTTCACTAGCTGGACATGGTCCTAAATTACAATACAGATTATTATTATATTTTGAAACATACATTTAAAATAAGCATAACATTTGTGCCTTAACTATATGATAGTGGTTGATTGGGGAGGGGACCTAGAAAGTTATAATCTCTGTATTATGTACATGAATAATATGCAATTCATGCATGAAGTTTGCCTGTTAATGTAATTAAAAATAGTTTCATTTGTATGGTAGAGAACAGTAAATTAGTTTTCTTTGAATTTGAAGAAACTTCTGTTTACATGTTTAAAAAAAAACAGAATTTTCTTTTTCTTTTCTACATTCAAAAATGTAGAAAATCTTGCCTGCATGGAAAGTTTTAAAATTCAAAACAAAAGCTATTTCTTGCAAAACAAATACATAACATTAATAGCATTTGAATGCATCATCATATAATTTTGATGGAGTTCATTTACTAAAATCTAGCTATTCAGCACAACACATTTTTTTAAAAAATTATTATATACCATACACACAGGACAAACAGATTTCAAAACTCTGTAACTAATTTCAATTATTTGGCTCACTTAACTTTCCAGTTTTGTTCACAGACATAACCCCAAAAATGATTTTAATCAAAGATCCAAAGCATGAACTTTAGGTAAAAATTATGAAAATATGATTCAGAAGGGACAAAAGAAAAAATATATATAAACCTTAAAAAATCATAAATTTTACTAAACTTAAACACCAGGGGAAAAACAACAATCTGAAATGAAAAATGAAATGAATAAATTTATACAAAAAAAACCCCCATTTGAGACATGTAATAATTCTACAATATTTTTAATAAAAGAAATTAATTGATCTCAAAAATAATAAAATTTGATTCTGAAAAAACAAAATCCATGCTTCTGTAAAAATTATGTCACATATGGTTGAGAATGAATTTATGACAGCCATAATATATTATATAACAGAAAATAATATACTGAGCACAATTAATATTCATTAATATTCTATTACACAAGTATTTACAGATAAATTTATTTATTTATTTTTAAGAAAGGAACATTTACCTTCAGATACCAGGTCAGGAATAACTGCCTGATACATAGGACCAATTTTCATAGCTGAAAATATATAAATATTTTTAAGTGACAAATAATTTGCATTTTTAAGTAATAATTAAAACTGTTCAAATAAAATCTACTGTTAGATATGCTTATATTAGCAGGCCCTCAATTTTTTGTTTGAATATTAGTGCTATTCTGCAACATTAATGTTCATTGCTAAGAGTAGCAAGAGTTATCATTAATAAATGGCATGCCATTATTTGAGTAAAGCCCATAGACAAAACAAACTTACATATTAAAACATATTAATATAAACATATTAACTTAATATGCAGTTAAAATTTAAATTAAAATATAAAGATTTTTTTTCAAAGAAATAAGCTTAAATCCTGGAGGAATGAATCATATATAGAGAATGTGGAACAGAAACAATTTTAATTTTATGAATTTAATTATTAGTTTATCATTTATCATATAAATTGTTGGTACTTTTCTGTTAGTTGGACAGCAGTGAAAAATTGTCAAATATTGTAGAATCATGACAAATTTCTTAGTGTTTTTAAAGTGAAAAATTGCCAAATAATGTAGAATTCTGCCAAATTTATTTGGCAATTTTTCACTTGCACCCAGTTAACAGAAAAGTACCATCACTATTTCAACTCTAAAAGTGAAAATTCTCAAGCCAAACATTGATTTTTCATTTTCTTGCAAATAGACAAAATGGATTTACATATCTCCTATTTTGCAAGATTCTAATAATAGCAAAATCAAGTACTTTACCAGACCTCAAGAAAAGCAAATTATAATTCAAGAATTTTCAGATTTTGTACGTTAATAGGAATTTTTTAAAACTACTTTTAAAAATAGTTTTCAAAAAAATCAAACAGTTTTTCACAATATCTCTCTTACTGTTATATTAGAAAAAGGTTTTAAGGTTATAAAAAAAATCTATTGTTGTTTATAATTGACATGATCAAGCAGCAATAAAAATATAATATTTATGTCACTACTGCAATATTTTTTTATTAACACAATTTTTGTTGAACTGAAAATCATATAGATAATCCCACAGATAGCTAATCCTAGAACTGTCAGTATTAAAAAAAATCAAGATATGATCAATAAATTTTCCAATTAAAAAAAAACAATAATCACACAAGCATTAAATATTATTATATTTCCTTAGATAGATAAAGTTTTACTTTTAAAAAATTCTAGATACTAATAAATTGTATTCAATGATGCCTATTTTGGTTATGCAAAAAAAAAAAAAAAAAAAAAAATTGCAAATAAACATAAAAATACTTTTGCAGTTTTATTTACAATTATTACAAGATACAGCATACTATTGCTCGATATATAAAAATATTTCACATACTTATTTTACAAAATAAAACAAATCCTTTAAACGCTTTTCAAAACATTTTATTTTCTTTTTAAATTTCGAAAATGCTACATTTTATTTATGTTCCTTCATTGGGCTAACTGCACTGACAATAAATAAACAGGTGTTGAAATTTATTTTATCTATTTTACAGCTGCGTTTTAAAAGAAATACGATTTTTTACACACTTTTAAATGTCTTCATTAATAGCTTTTGGTACAATATCCTTAAAAATTCATCATTAAAAACAAAACAAAAAATTCATAAGCATGATTAAATACCTAATTGATAAAAGGCAATTATTTTAATTGCATTAACCCTATAAATTTTTCAACAAAATATCTTAGTATTTTCCTCATTTCATTTATAGTATATTCTTAAGTCATTCATTATCATTGTGTATATATATATATATATATATATATATATATATATATATATGCTTTATTTTTTCATTTATGCTATACATTATCAAGTGCATACATCCAGTTTGCTTGAATTCTAATTTTTTTTATAGTTTTAACCAATTTTTAATGTTTTATGTATTCATAATTTATCATGTTTTGATGCTTTTTTAAAAGTTGCATGTTTCTTCCCTTCTGATTGTTGAACAAAAAATTTTAAAAATTAAATCCATCTATGTTTATATAAAACTGAATAGGAGTCACATCTGCTCTAGAAATAGAATTATAATGGGCTGTTCTCACTTTTAATTGATAATTTAAATGATAATTATAATAAAAATATAAATATATGAGAAAAAAAGGACAGGAAACAAAACTGTTTTGATTAAATAAATATAAATAAATTTAAAAAATTATACTAACATATATTAAATTGTTAAAACATTTTATAAGTTTAATACAACAAGCATTGCTGTAAAATAAAAGCATTCTAATATGGCATTTAATAAATTTTAAAAAAAGGTCAATAATTCTCATATAAATTATTCCTATTTTACACCGGCTTACAAATATAACAATATCTCGCAGCAGCTTTCCATAGTAATATAATAGTAAAACATGCAAATAAGCTGCCATTAAAATATTTGTTAAAACGACAAACATATACCATATCCAGAGCTTCCGTAGTTTTGAAAATTCGAATGCAACATATTATTCAGATGTTTTTAAACACTTGCACATATTATTTGATATGCTTAACTCTGAATTATACTTCAAAATTATAAAGATTAACAAAATTTCCTCAAATAAACGAAAAATTAATAAATTTTATAAAGCGGGACTGTAGCTTCCGTAGATTTTTTCAATATACATATTTCCATAATCATATACATGTTCTGGAAAAAAATATGGAAACACAAAGCGTAGAATATTAAATGATGCCAGATCAAAAAATAAAAATCAAATAAATATTTAAATTAATAGCAAATATATTACAATATTCGGATTCATCAGTTGTGCTACTTTCATCGGAATATGGTCCAACCGGGGATGCAGCACGGGACCGCCGACCACTTCGAATATCTTGTACTCCTCTCTCGGAAAGAACCATTGTAAATTTTCAACGCAAATGACTCTCACAATTATTTTTATATAATTTAAATAATTTCAAGAAAAAGAAACATCATGCACAATATTATTTTGACGTGACGATTAACAGGGATGAGGAGTAGTGGTTGGGGTATATTTTCGATTAAGATGAATACGATTAGAAATTAAATGAATCACATTGCAAACTTTCAAAAAAAAAGTAAAAGTAGATTTATTAAAACTATTAATTGTAAATTTGATTCGGCTTCATACAAAATTTTTGAATATTTCTTAGTTATTTACATAAAATTTTACATACCATTTTCAATAGTACACATTCGGCTTCTTTTAGTTGAGGGACGCAAGTCGCAATACATTCTAATTCAATAATAATGGATTCCCTGCATCCGGTGCTTTGTTAAAGTAGAAAGGCGCAATTCGGCGCCATTTTTTTGAAATTTTAATTTTTAAAATTTAAATACAAACTAAGCAGATTTAATGTAAATTTCCAGAAATATAATAAAAAATAATAATTTTTTAATTATGTTAAATTTTTAAAAAATATATTTTTTTAAAATTAAAACATCAAACATTTTTATTTAATTTTTTTTAAAAATAAATTATTTTTATGCCAAATTTGCGCAATACAATTATTGTAATGAATTTTAGCTGAATTAATTAAGTTTAATTTTGGAAAGAAAAAAAACTTATTTTTACACCAAATTCGCAACAAAACTTTCCATCCTTGCAGTGAAATTTCAACAGTTTTCTTTAATCCTGTGAGAAGGATCCGTTTTTCTTTCTTTCTTTCTTTCTTTGGTGTGTGTGTGGGGAGGGGGTGAAAAGTTAAGGGTGGCTTTTTACTTTCTTCTATAAGAATTATAGAAAAACTAAGCATAGTAATCACCAATAAGTTCGAATTCCCGATTTTGACGAATCTTCATGTTTCAGACTTACCTGGTTCTTAAAAAATATTTTTTTAGAATTATATCTATCTGTCTGTGAACATAATAACTCAAAAATGTTTTGAGCTAGGTGGAGAAAATTTGATTAATGGTCTAGATACTAAATTAGCAGATTTTTATAAAATTTTGACAAATCTATGCTGAGGAATTTTGCCTATCCGAATTTAAATTAATACAAGTGAAGAAAGGTAGGAGAAATTTGGTGCCTATATTTAAAGTCTGAAATGTAAAACTGGAACCAAATATCCAATATGTTGATCGTATGTCGCACCTTCATATATTTTCAACCAAACCTGCCAAAGGGTTGTCGGTATATTTCGTCACATTTCTTGTAGAAACTATTAACTATTATTTACTATTATCTAGAAGTTCTATCTTGTAGAAACTTCTAGATAAATCTTCTAAAAATTGAAATATATATTTTTTTAAGTAAAAGACTCATTTATGCTCTCTCTCTCTCTCTCTCTCTCTTGACAAATCTATGCTGAGGAATTTTGCCTATCCGAATTTAAATTAATACAAGTGAAGAAAGGTAGGAGAAATTTGGTGCCTATATTTAAAGTCTGAAATGTAAAACTGGAACCAAATATCCAATATGTTGATCGTATGTCGCACCTTCATATATTCTCAACCAAACCTGCCAAAGGGTTGTCGGTATATTGGTCTATACCTTCAGAAGCATGTAAGTGCTAATTCGAAATGTATAATGATTTTAATATATTGAAAATGGTATGTGATATTATTGCATCTATTGCAGTTCTGGAACAAATTTTACTTTCAACCAGTCGAAATTAAAAAACACAACCAAATACATATTCCATTTCTTGGTATTTGTGTATCGAATGAATCATAGTGAATAATCGTAATTGTATCGCACACTGCTAGGCTCTTTCGTAATTGTTGTTCGTCAATAACAATAAATGACTTAAATTTTATAATATAAGCACATTTATTTGAGAATACACCAGAAAGTTTCGAGAGGAATTCAAATTTCGTCACATTTCTTGTAGAAACTATTAACTATTATTTACTATTATCTAGAAGTTCTATCTTGTAGAAACTTCTAGATAAATCTTCTAAAAATTGAAATATATATTTTTTTAAGTAAAAGACTCATGTATGCTCTCTCTCTCTCTTATCAATATAGTATTTCAATGCAACTCATATGTTAATACGTCTGCTCAATTCAAGTCCTCACTAATATTTTAAGCCTTTGTGGTTTATTGATGAGTAAGACATTTGTGTAGAATAGATGCACCAACAGTTCTAATGGATATTTTTCAAAAGTACTTATAAAAATCTTTTCTAACTTTTTTTTTCTTAATTCTACACCGGCCTACTACTATCATAATCTTGAGTTCATTTTTAAACTTATTTATAAGCCATTATTCTTTAATAAGATCAATAGATCGCAAAGAGCTGATGTTTATAATTGACTTCGCATTTTGCACCATTTCACAAGACTAAAGATTGTTATGTAACCTTGAACAGAATAATGAATAATATAATACATGATTTGTTACCATATTTACCGACACATACGTTATTAAAGCTCATTAGTAAAGTACAATACAGACAGAAATTACAATAAGCTACTGGCATTATAAATAAACAGCATTTATCAATCTACTAGAAGATATATTTTCTTTTAATTATTTTTTTATTGGTGCAATTTTGAAATATTTTTTTCTATATTTAATATTAAATGAAGTAGGGAATCAAAATACAATCGAATGAAGCATTTTAAACAATAAAAAACTAAAATAGTACATCGTCGTCGAGGAAAAACCCGTCTACAAAATTTTAAATAAAACAAAAAATGAGTGAAAAAAATCGATTACAAATTTTATTAAGAAGTTAAATTAAATAAAATTTATTTAAAAAAATAAGTAACTGTCTTATAGCATGGTTTAGATGTGCATCGCAAATCATTGCTTAAAAATGTTAGTTAAGGAAGTAAATAATGAAAAATAGTGAATCTTTTTAGCCTTCTTTTCGATGTATTTAATTCTTAAAACATTTTATTAAGTCGATTTTTTTTCTTTTTTTTTCTTTAAAATATTTGCCTGTAGCGTTTCTATTGTCTATCAATCGAATCAAACTTAAGTCTCTAGTCCAAAGGGCTTTGTTTAGTCGATTAGAAACTTTTAAAAATATAATGTTATTATTAAAATATATAAGCATAAATTCTGTTATAAAATATTATTTATAACATTTTTTATTCAAATTACGCAATTTTTATGAAATATTTTCTCTCTTTTTTATTTTTTGTCTTCATTGAATTTTACCGTAAAAAAAAAATTCACCAAGCATGATAAATACATTTCAAATTTAAATATCATCTTGAAAATTTTATTACCTATTACGATAAGCAACGCTGAGTCCGAATATAACTCTTCTTAACTTAGAAACCTAACTATTTATCACAGTTACACTCATAATACACGCAGACTGAACTTAACACTGCTTTTCAATGAAATCAAATCATGTTCATATTTAATTTTACTGGAAATGTGGCTAGATTTTGCAAAGGAAATAAAACTATGGATAAAGCCGATGAGCTAACTATATGATTAACTTAAACTAAACAGAATGTTTGGCAAAAGAGAAAGGGAAATTCTTGTTTTCCTTTAAATGAAACAATTTAACCCCAAAGTTTAAGATGAAATGCAGATATACATAAAGAATGAAATAGACTCAAATAGTTAAGAGTAATTAGCTCCTACTTACCAAGAGCTGAATTGAATTTCTTCCTAGATATTTCCATCTTGAAGACTAGAATCCTTACAAAAATAAAATTTTATAGTTTCAAATGTGTTTAAAATAGTTTTTGTAAGTTAATTCTTACAGAATTATCTTCTTGATAAAAGTCGCAATTCTTAGGAGCTAAAATTTCGGAACAAAGCAGAAATATTTGATTTTCAATAAAATATTTTCGAAATTATCTATTTTCAGTATCAAAAGTATTCTTTTCCCAAAAATAATGCCTCTTATTCGTTCTGTTCAGCAAAGATAATTAATTTATAGAATAATTCTTTTAATTCTTTATTTCTGTTTTATACTATTTAATAATATTCTTTCCTAAAATAATTTATACATTACTAAGCAAATTTTCAAAATCTGACTCTTTTTTTTTTTTGCTTTATAAGAATAATTTGATGTCGCTTTTGAGAGAACATCGCAAGAACATATAATTTGTTTTTGAACATATAATTTGTTTGTATAAAATCAAAACATCAAATTAATAAAAAATCTAATTGATTTTATGAAGTAGGGTAAAATATTAAATTGTGCTTTGTAATGGGAACAAATATCCGTAATTCTTTTGGAACTCTAATGAATCAAGAAATAAGTGAAAAATCTATTTAAAAAAATCGAAAAAAAAAATCCGTTTAAAGAAATAAGAATATGAGACTTGTAAGGATAGATAAAAGAGTGGAAAAAGAATTATGTCTTTGCTGTAATATTTCACAATGTAAGTAAATTCTTTTACAGAAACCATTGGTCTTAACAGTAAATGGTCATTATTATTTAATGAATTTAAATAAAACTTCAAGGAAAAAAATTCCCCATCATGCTCGTTTTTTATATATTTATTTATCTTTAATTTTATTTTAAGTATCTGACATGATACAATTCTTTTCAAAATCATTATCTGCTGTTTATTTATAACTTCTTTGAGCAGCGCAAAATTAATGTTGTTTAAATTAATAATGAAACATTTTCGTTTCATTAAATAAAACTAAATATTTAAAGTATATATATATTTCGAAAAAAGAAAACTAGTTTTGAAGTTTTCTTGTCTTTTACTTTCATGGTATAGCGACATTAAAGTAATTTAAAACTGAAGAAATCACACACACAAAATTATCCAAAAATTCAAATGAAAATAGTTAGGTTTAAGAATAAATACAGGAAAAAAAATTCAAGATTAAAAATGAGACTAAAGACATCATTTTAATATTTAAAATTATAATAACAAATCATCTGTGAGCAATTTTTAAATCTCAATTAAGAAACAGTAAGTAATTTTAATAAATGATTCGATAATAGTAATAATTTAAAAGAAATTAACTCTATTAAACAAAAATCTTAACACAAAGAAAAGTCTTTGGGGATACAATGCATTTTTACTATGCCCTCCAAAATCTTCTAGGTTAAACAAAACCAAACTTTATATATTCTTTATTTATGATAATAAAAAAAGATCATATACTTTCAAAGTGAAAAGTTAATCAAATATTGAATTAATTATAAATTGCAGTAATTTTGCCTTTTTCTTCAATAACCGGAATATTTGTTGCATAAGAAA
>JAOUZG010013621.1:1892994-1912224 GCA_026289955.1 Argiope argentata | reverse complement strand
GTCAAAAGATTGACAGCCTATCAGTCTCTACTTCCACATGCACGAAAACGTAGTAAATGAAAAATGCATTGACTTAAATAAATGCAATTTGTTATGTTATTTTGTGAAAGGAACAGTAGTTTTGTATCAAATATTCAATAGATCATCCAAAAGGCGTCTAATATCCATATTCGTCTAATATCGAGGCGTCTAATATCCAGATGGTAAATTGTTGGATTCAATTCCAAAGACCCATATTTCTTAATTATTGTTTGCTAATACCGTGTAAGGCATTCTCAACCTTATCCAATGCCGACAATTTTAAATGGAAGGGGATGGTGTGGTGGTTGTTCTTCGAAATTTCCAAACTATTTAGAATCCAGTCAAATTGAACGTTGAGATGAAAAACTAGCGCGAATGGACTCTTCGAAACTCCTTTGTAAATTATAGAATAAAGGTCTTATCCCTTTAAAAGATCTTTTAAAGGTCTTATCCTTACCTTTAAAGGTTAAGACCTTTGGTTAAGATCCCTGCATACAGTTATGGATGTTCAGTAAGGCCGTGAATTTTTGGATGGCATTTGTGAACAATAGTTTCAAAAGACAGATCCTTAGAGTTAATCCAGCATTTCTATTCAGTTTATTGTTCAAATATGTATTTTGGACTCTTTTTAGCTAATTGAAATAAAAATTTGAAACGGCATTGCAACTGTAATCATAAGATACGATACCGAATTATTATTGTATTTATGAGTTATGCAGCATTCACGGAGGCCAATTATTGCGCACAGTAGACGACCATGCCTACTGACCTACCGTCAGGAGAAAAACCCTGAACATGACTGCCGTAAGTAGACGAGTCTAAGTATGGAGGGAAGTAGGCATTAAAACAGGACACAACATTTGGCTGACTTAGCGCGCTTCATCCGCCAAAAAATTCATACTTTTAAATGTAGTCATTGTATAAAGCAAATCTACAATGTAATTAAAATCCAGAGGCAGATTCTCCTTCATAGATGGGATCAAAGATTGACGGAACAAAACAAGAAATAGAATTGATGAGAAAAATCACAAAATCTGAGCGTCAGGCATGGGCCGTACAACAGAAAATGAGGCTTCTAATCGCCGATTCTTCTAACCATAAGGGTTCTTCAAACCGGTTCTTTTGGCGCCAAATGAAATACAGCCTTTTCCTTCACCCCCCAAAATATAATAGAATATATCGTTTCCAAGGCGACGGATTTTTACTTTTAGGGTTACCAGAGTTTTTCTCATGACCGTAGGACAGTATCTCAGGACGAAAGTTCATGTGATGGCTATGGAACAATGGTAAATAGTTACCTCTGTGAGATAACTACTTAGCATTGTACCATTGGAGTCACATGATATTCCTGAGGTAGGTGTGATCTTTAGTTAGCCTCGTATGAATGCTATTTTATAAAGTACATATTGACAATTATCAATCCTTTGACGAATAGGGTTCAAGATTTCAAAAGCCTCGATTTTAAAGGGTAAAATCCAATATCAAATTTAATCTTTCTAGCTCATTAAGTTTTATAGATATCGAGTTCACATTTACTTGAACAGCCAGATTTCCAATAAAGGATTGGGATCAAAATTTGATAGAAATCTATAAATGTAGCCTAAAGTTCATAAATCTTTTATCCGTCAAACTGAAAGCTTCTTTGAATTAAATAATTCACAGACGGAGAGGTGAACATTATGTCAAAAATGTGTTTTCTGAATCCAAAGAGGTCTGAAACGTGAAAGTTTGTAAAAATTTCGAATTTGATTTTTTTTGACGACTTTATTCCTTTTTTCTATACTTTTTATATATTCCCTTCATTTAATTTCTTGAGTAGGTCATCCGAATCCTGCCACAACATTCTCCCAGAAGCGGCGGCAGAAATTTGCCGATGGGGAGGCAAGACATATCCGACAGAGGGGCAAACACAATATCTCTCATTTGGCTTCGAAATAACTAAAAATAGTTGATTTTACATTTAATTAAAGAAAATCAAGTATTATTTAGATTCTTTTTTTATTTAGATACTGTCCCTTCCTTTCATTGTTCATTTGTAAAAAAAAAATGTAGCTATGCTATATGATGCGATATCTCATTCACTTGTCGGATACATTGCCAAAATAAGCGCAAATTATAAGTTAAATGAACGACTATTTAATCAAATGTCGGAAATCTGAAGACATCTTTGACACACGTCGCATTGAGTTGATAGTCGATTGATCAAAAACTGTCAATAAATTAGCTTGTCACCTTTGGCGGTTATATTGTCAAAAGTAGTACAAATTAAGCTGAATGAACGACATTTGAATAAGATATCTGAAAATCTGCTTAACATATGTGTTCGACATCCATTATTTTCAAATTTTAGGTCTATCAAAAATTGTCTATGGAAACACGGCATATTATTGATCTACCACCCTATCGAATATTTTGCCAAATATAGTCTAAACAATTTAATCATTACTTTGCATATTTCGATTGTTTACAATATATTAATTTCAAGGAGGTTTTTAAATAATCATAATCGATAATGCGCAGCTCTCTACAACCATCCTGAAATGGCGAACATTTTTGTCGACGAAACTCTAAATATCTCGCCAACGTGGGGGAGGAGGCTACCGACGACTCTTAATTCTCACACAAATATTGGATTAAGAAAGAGGACCAATGGTGGATTTAAGAATTTTGTGCTCTAAGCAGTGCACAGTATGAAGCCATTCCTTTAATAAATTGGCCAATTTAATCCCGCATTCAATATATTCTGTTTTATTATAGTTTAATCTTTTTACTTGTTCTTTCGCAATTTTTTTTTTGTGATCTGTTATAATTCTAGACTGCCCAGCATTCACATTTGCAAGCAATAGTCTGCTTCAAAAATTCAATGTTTGTAAATATTCTATTAACTAACAGAGCTTAGAAAACGCCTGACTTATTATGCAGGATAAAATGTTAATGTTATTTTCGTATTTTATAATTCAAAGTATTTGTAATTTTTATAAGCTTATTCTTTTGACAAAAAAAAAGTTTCTTAAATGATCAGTTATATATTCTTACAATTCTTCTTATTCCTATTCTTATATATCTTCTTCTTATTCCACTTTAAGAGAAGGAAGTTGAAATAATGGTTTACTAGATATTAATCTGAGAGGAAAAGATTGCATAGAAATGTTGCAGAATTTAAAAATATTTCAAGAAATGAATTGTCGAATATTAAAAGAGCTTAGTTAATCAGAATCAAGATTTTTTAAAGGTAAATTTTGATTATTATTATTATATATATATTTGAGTTAAGTTTATGAAATTACATTTAAGTATATATTATAGAGGATAGTACAGGTAAAAAATTCAGATTGATAACTTCATTCTTCTTTTTTTTTAAATAGTCAACTTTATTGAGGAAAAAAAGATAACAGAAAAATCCTTGTTAGCATTTTTCTAAATGTTTAAATTCATTAAAAGTGGAGAAGGTACATGAAGCATCCTAAAATTACAGTCAAAAATAATTTGAATAATTTTAAATTACAATAATTTATGACATCAAACTATTTTTATATGGTTATCATCAAGAAAGAAAAAAAAGTGATAGCAACAAGGTATCAAGTTAAAATATTGTCTCATATAATATGTTTGAATGCATTAAGATAGATTATAATATCATAATCCAGAGATCTAACTCAATGCCAATGGTAGTGGACATAGTAGCTATATACTGAAATTATATAATTAGATGAATGAATAAATAAGATAGAAAATGAGGAAAATGATTAGGAACATACTGTAAAGAACAGTGTAAAGCTACTAAAATAGTATGAACAATATGTCCATCAAAATTCAAAAGGTTTTTAATTGAATAAGCTAAGTTTGGAAAATTTTTGAAGCAATTATAAATTTGGTACACCAACGGGTCACTAAAAAAATCCTGTTGTGTGCCTGCATATCTATATATAAATATAGTATGCATATGTAGGTGCTTGCAGTATACATTGTATACTGATAATACAATGATAAATATAATTATTTCTATTGCAAAGAAAAAGATGATTGATGAAATTTTAAAGTGATGTTAAAAATATATATATCTTCTTCTCTGCCCCACTCCTCCACCTATAGAAATGTACAGAAGTTATCCAATAAAACAAGCAAATATTTTATTGCATTCTCTACTTCATAATAGTCTAAATTTTATTAAGTTTGCTATCAATTTCAGAATTGTAGACTAGTATAGGGAAATAGGGCTTTTATGTGGGTCCTTAGTAAGTTCTGATTTCAATCAGTATTCAAAACTATGGTGTTTTAAATTAGTGATTAAAACTGAATAAATACAAACATAAAAACTTGCTATAAAATTCAACTAATATTTAAAAAATCATACAATATTTTAAAAAAAGTGTTTATTATATATAATTCTTTATTCACATGTTTTTATAAATTACATTTTCAGTATTTGCACCTTAAGGCCTATTCTTTTTATCACATCCTCACACATACAAAAAACAGGATTTACTTCTTTAATCCTATCGTCTCCAAGGAGAGAGAGACCAGCTAAACCAAATACAGTATGGAATGGATCCACCTAAATGACAAAATGAATTAAAATGTTAACAAACAAAATATTTAAAAAATTTTTTAAATTCTCGCAAATATTAGTTACATAGTAATTTAAAAATGTACTGACATCTGTTTCAACTAATGTATACCAATTTTGAATTTTTTCTTTTAAATTTGTGTATTGCAATTAAATCAGCAATCAACACTGCCCAAAAGTATTTAACACTGATAGCAATATATATATATATATATATATATATATATATATATATATATATATAATAAACCACAGTATAAAGTGAAATTTTCATGATCAAGAAGTGAATGAATCATACCAACTGCTATGAAGCATTTTATATGACTAAATCTTTACTGATAATACAGTTATGAAATTTGGCATTGACAAATTTTGGAAAGAGGTAATGTGCAGTGCGGATTTTTTTTTTTCAAAATTTCAGTCAAATTTCTTTCATATCTTCTGAAAATATTACAGTACAAATATTTTTTTTAATTTTTAAAAGTTATCTTTCTAATGACACCCATTAAGTCAGAATGTAAATTTTTCTTAGTTTTGACATTTATTTTAATATATCCTTTATAATTAATAATATTTTAATATATATATATCTAATAATATTAAATATATATATTTAATACATCCTTTACAATATTTCTCATAACTGCAATAAAATGTAAAAATTTTCATTTTCATTAAAAAAAAAATTTTTTTTACATAATTTTCTTTGAACGTTAAAAACCCTGGAGTGAACATTCTGTTTATATAGTTATATTTTTTGATAATACTACAACTCATTTTTATTTAATTAAATGTTCATGTCAGCTATTAATAGCACCTTTTACATATTAGGTAATGCATCTGATAAGCTGAAAGATTATACTTATCATTCTTAATTTGTTCCTTTTTAATTGCAATACAGGTAATTTGCTGGCAAATGTGCTTAATACAATTAAAATTTGACAGAATGCAGTGTGGTTATAAAGTCTCTCCCCATTATGAAACAATTATAAATGAATTATTGAATATAATACTTTAAAATGTTTCTATGGAATAGTCATGTTAATTACTTTTAGTTTCCAAATAGCACAAATTAATGTAGAAATAGCAATTTTACATTGGATTGTTATCAAAATTGTATAAAAAATGGTAAAAATTTAAAGTGTTCTTTAGTCCCAAGAATTCAAATAGGTCATTAGCGTTCATTGTAAATTTTTGCATCGAGTTAACAGCCAAAATGCTAGAAAATACTTGGCAAAATTTGAAATACCAAACTGGTACTTCTCCAACTACTAATTGAATTTCAGTGTCCCCACACTGAAATTTAATAACAAATGTAGTTTTATTAAAAACTTTGCAAATGTTTTTAAAAAATACCTAAAAAAAGTCTGTGCAAAATCATAATATTTGGGTAATAAGATCAAGACTTTGTGACACAAAGTATTGTTTACTATTTGCACAGTTTATATGAGGAAAACAAAATTGAAATAAAAGTACTACAAAAGTATAGAATTAGATGCACACAGTTCATTTTTCAAGCGACTATGGCATCATATAACTTGATTCAATTAGAGAAGCTGGCAAAAAATAAAAATAGTAATTTAAGTTTATAAAAATAGTCAGCTTAATATCTAGCACAATTCAATATTTAAAATAATTTGTTGAAGGAATCATGGGCATCAATTTAGGCATAACAAATTGAATGAAATTAAATACAACAATATTCCTAGTGAAGCAGATGGTCTCTAAAGGCAAATTATTACTAATAATTAAAAAAAAGTTGATAATTGTCAGTAACATAAATAGAATATTAAATACAAATTTACCATATCACCAGGTCGATCAGCAAACCCTCCAGTTTCCTCATCCTGAGCAGCTAAAATAAAGCGGACTAGCTTATCCTAGAGGAAAAGGTTAGATTAGCAAAAGGTGACCAAAAACATTTAATATGCATCACTTAAAATGCAAACCAAATAACAAAAAAACCTGAAGTCTAATTGAAAAACACTATTAAAGTTTAGTTTAAATAAATTAACACTTTTCTACAGTTTGTAAATTCTGGTATACTAATATATATTAGCATATATATTAGCTACAATGATAACAATTTCAACAGCATTTCACACACAGAAAAAGTATTATGAAAATTTCAAACAGTAACTGTTTTTAAAAATAATTCAAAATTATGCATGATATAATACTATATTTATTAACAATAAACGCATGCTATAATTTAGTGAGACTTTGTATCAAAATGTTATAGAATAACAATAATAATAAATAAGAATAATTGTAATTCTTACTAATTCTACATTAAACACTAATACAAAAAAGAAAAAGAAAGAGAGGTGTAATGCCTAGGTCTAAAGCAAAATTTTCTTATTTATATATTTTGTGGCTTTTATTGTTATTTTTTTTTCATGCAAAATATGAACTCACTTTATCAACCCAATGAATTCTTCCAATAATTTTTAGGGAGGCCAGCACCCACCATGAATAGCACACATCAGGAAGTTTTTCTGGCCTGCCTGAAAAAGTAAAATATGTTAAAAATTCGTTGATACTCTCAAGCAATTTTGTTATATAAGAAAAAAAGATTTCTCTCTCTCTCTCTCTCTCTATATATATATAAACAAATTATGTTAAAAAACTTTAAGTAATGTTTTACCAAACTGATATTTCATATCTTATGGTCATAAATTTATTATTTTGTATCATATACCATAAATTAATTATTTAATTTCTTACTTTGAAGTCAATCTTAACATCTAAATTTAATTTAATGCCCAGTTAATTAAATCATAAATTAATCTGAATAACAACCAATTAATGCACTAATTGAAATGAACAATGGTTAAATTTATTTAACTTACTTGTAGTACATGAAAAAATAATAATATATAAAGTTAGACATTTGATTAAAGTTATAATAGAAATGAAATATAATCAATTCGAATAAAAATTTACAAAAACAAGAATAGGGGAAGTTAAGATTCACAGTAATTTTACTCAACAACTAACCCTTTCTTCAATAAAGTGGTTAATCTGGTTTTAATTTCAACATATATTTAATGTAACATCACATTAATTATTTAGATATTTTTAATTTAATAACTTAGCTGTAATATATATAATTTTATTTATTATTAATACCCAAAATTGTTTGGAAACCATGCCTTTTCACTGAATTACTTAAGCAGTAGTTCAGTACATTCAAATTTTGTATTAAATAAGTAAGGGAAATGAGGCCGGTAGCAACAAGACCAATTATATTTGACAAAATGTTAATATAATTCTGATTCTAATCAGGAGCCACACATTTACACAGAAATGCAAATTTCAATATATTTGGAATTCAACTTTATCATTCTAGAAATCAACTATTTTTCTTTTTATGCAATAATTCTTTTTAATTTCATTTCATTGTTAAATTATTTATATTTGTTTTTCTTTCTTTGTGTTTATGTCTGGCACAATTTGTTATTTTATAAAATTCAGATTTTTTTTTTTTTTTTTTTTTTTTTTTTGCTGTCATGTCACAACTGTGTTATGTCTGTATAGTTGATAACATTTTTATCTTTTAAACATTTGTATGTTGATTGGCTAATCACATCTTTCTGATTAATCTGCCTGATTGGAACATCTGCCAATGACATCTTAATCAATGGAATTAACTAAGAGGTGAGACAAATACTTAATATGTTAAAATTCAACAAATAAATATTTCCTTTTACTCACAAATTAATATATATATATATATATATATATATATATATATATATATATATATATAAGCTAAAAATTATATTTTTTCTATCATAAAATAAAAAAAAAGAACACAGTTTGGAAAATTACCATTTAAACCACCTGATGGAAGCTGCCTTTCACAAAGCCACCATCCTAAAAGGTCAGCTTTAACATGATGTAACTGATGTGTAATAGATAATATACCCAAACAGCAATAAATCTAAAAAAAAAGTTATATCATCTTTATATACATATTCACAATATATTTAAAATATTTTTATATCAAAAATCTTTTTAAAAAATCAATAAAATCTTATGAATTTGTTAACACAAAATTTATATTTTAAAATCATTAAAATTTTTAATGCTTAATTTCCCCTTACATTTTAATCAAGGTACTATATTTTACAGAGTTTTTTTTCTAAATATTATTATTATCTGTGATTATTTTATTTATTTTTTTGCTAATTCAAATTGCATACATAGTAAAAGAAAAATAAAATAATATGAAGGATAATACAATTATAATTATATTTTTTATGAAAAGCTTTATATTAAATTAGCTTTATGAAAAGTTTTTATATTCAAATATTTATAAAATGGAACAGAAATATTGTCAGTAATATTGAATATTTAAAAATTTATCTGAAATAATTCTATTTCAAGTTGAAAAATCCGTAAAAAAAATGTCTGCCTTAAATGAACTTTTCATTAAATTACTTAAATATTTTTGACATTTATGGAACAGAAACATCATCAAACCTTTTTGATAGATAAAATTATATAAAGCTGAAAAAAAGTATTAAAATGAAAAAAATACCTGTCCGGCATGTGTCTCTGATCCAGGTCGACGTCCAAAACCACCATCAAAATTCATAGAGGCAAGAACATATTCTACAGCTTTATCAACATTTATTTCATTTAAACGATTCTGAAAAAGAAAACAATATTGATAAGAAAAAAAATTATTATAATATTTTGGAAATACTTTCATCTCTTTATTTTATAGGAAAGTTGCATATTATATATATATAAGTATTAATACAGATTATATAGTATTAAAATATCATTTATTATTTTTTAAACTTCATGTAGGCATACCATAAATAAAACTTTAATGCTACTTACAAGTAGAGCAAGACAAGCAACACAACAGAAAGTAAATCTTGTATCAACCTCACCTAAAGCAAATAATATATTTTAGGTACAGTAGTAAAATTAAAAAGGATATTATAGTTTTTGATAGAATACAATTGATGTATAAAATCTTTAAGAAATTCTATTCCAAAACATTTAACTATTAGTTACAATTTTGATCATATTATAATAAAATGAAAGTTTTAATTTGATTAAATTTCTTTTCTAGAATAAGAAGAAAAAAATTAAAATCAAGCATATGATTAAATATTACAGGAAATACTATCTGAAACTATTATTTCACATAAATTTGATTTAAGTGGGACAAAAAAAATATTAATAATATATCTGACCATGACATCTCCTTTAATTCATGAAGACTGGTGCTATAATTGAACTTTTCTTGTCTATATTTCTTATAATTAAACATTAAAGAAAAACTTTTCAAGAAATAAATTATATGTAAATGTTTAAGTATTAAAAGTAATATTTTTCTCAATAAAATTTCACTCAAATTTGAATACTTTATAAGGAAAAAAAATGTAATCTTAGGAAGGGGGACCACTATATTCTTGAATATATTACTCAGATTGTAATAAAATTTTTCAGAAAAAATAATCAAAAACAGAGAAGATTTAATTAAATTATCTGTAATAAAGATGCAGTAGCTGACAATATCTTGATTTATGGGATTTAAGTGAAACATCACAAAATTCTTAAAGCTTTCCCAATGAACAGTTTTACAAAGCTACGATTCCAAACATAAATTTGATGCATTTTTAATTAGCAGTATATTTTAAAAGTAACAGAATTTTTTTTGTATCATTTTAAAATTAAAATAGCAGCATTTTGTTAATTTAAAACCATATAGAAAGTTAACTTTATAATTATACAACAAAACAGAAATATATGATTTTGATTAAATTACAATTAATAAAATGAATGTAAGTTGCAATTTATTTATATGTTTTTAAAAATAAATACATTTTTTAATCATAATTGTTTTTAAAAAATTCAAAATTTATGAAATAAAAGCAATAATAACAAGATTTAACTGCTAACCCCATTTATCACCAACAAAGCTTCCATCTTCTTTCTGAAGACCTTTTATGAAGCTAATTGTTTTTTCAACATCAATTACATTGAGTGAGTCATACATAGTTAGAATCTATAGATAAGAAAATGAAAATTAATGGCATAATACATATCACAAAATAACAATACTAAATAAAGGCCTCTTATAATTCTTTTAAAATTTAAAGCTTAATACATATGCATGTCAAAAATAAGATTTTTATTTTAAATATTCTCTATTTTTCAGTCTTTAATTTGAAATTCATTATAAAAAATATGGTATTTTGGAATTTTTTTTCTCATATGTGTTGTTTATTTAAGAAGCAAGATGATAAAATAAAATGATAATATAAGAACCAAAACTTTTATTTCAATAAATTTTTTAGATACCTGAAAAAGATTAAAAGAATCAGAAATTTGTAAAGATTTTATTATTGAATTTAGAAAATACTCTCAGAAAATTTACATAACAATGCACTACTATAAAAATAAATACAAAAAAGCTTTTAGTTTGCTTATGATAATAAACACAGAAAACAGCTGCATACTGATGTAACATGAGAGAAACAAAACTTTATATATTATAAAAAAACATTTCAAAAGATTTTCCAATTTTTAAATTATGATAACCATTTTTAAAAAAATCTTCAATAGATAATATATTTAACCTATAAAATCAAATAAGTAGACAATAATATAATTTTTTTAAAAAAATCTTAATTATATCAGCACTTTATAAAAGAAAAGCCTTTCTTTCTTACCAATGAATTAACTAACAATAAAATGTAATAAATATTAAAACTTTCACTTAAGATAAAGGTTTGGCAAATTTTCTTCGACACTTTTCTTTTAAAATAAGTAATTCAATTTAAAAGCTTCAAAAAACATAATATAAAAATTTAATTCCATTCAAATGACATAACTATCAATCGAAATTTTATCTAATTATTTAAATTTGAAGAGGATGAGGAGGGGAAGGGCCTAGGTGAAAATATATTACCTGTATAGCACTTAAAGTGTAAAGAATATGAGGATCATGACCAATGCTGGAACTGAAGCCACCACATTTATGTTGACAGTTTTTTATGAATTCAATTATAGATTCCTTATCCAGTTTATCCATATGGCCCATCAAATCCAATGCAGTAAGGCCCCAATATATTCCACTCAGCCTCAAATATTCAGTAATACAGTATTCCTAAAAATATAAACAAAATCTATATTTTACACATAAATAAAGATGACAATAAATATTCCACATACATAAAAACAAACATATAAAATGATTACAAAGAATACTCAACTATTAAAAATTGTATCTCCCTATCAATTACCAAAAGGACTATTCCGCAAATCATTAAAAAGGATTAATTAGAAGTGTCTTTCACAACATTTAGAAGTTTGGAAATATATACTGATTTGTTAGGCACAGCAAAAATGGAAACAATGAGATCCATTTGGCTTAGACAAAGAAATGAAATGTAATTATAATATAAATAGGATGCTAGGAATTAACTGATAAATAAAACACAAAATATTGAGAGAATTTTCGTTAAAACCATACATGTTTTTAGATGTTACGGCTAGTAAAAATATATCGTCATAATGGTGAACATTTTACAGAATAACAGTGAAATAACTTTGAATACTTATTAGATATAATTTAGATTTTTTTTAAAGCAATGGCTTTGAACATTTATGATTTCTTTATAGCTGCAACTTTGCAGAATATTTTTGAATTCACAATTAGAAGGAAATTCAAGATTAACATAAGCAATCAGATTTCATGAGCTTAAATGTAGAAATCTCTTAATAATAAGCAGGATACTCAAGTAAAAGAAATTTAATATTGTCAGTAACAATAGAATTCATTTCAAAAGAAATTAATAACAAAAAATAAATTGCTAAATATGATACTAATATGATGTAATACATATCAAAATTTTATTATTTTACAAAATGATTTAAATATAATTGTTGACATTTAAAAATTACAGGTGTATTACAAATGTAGACATTCAAAACTTTTGTTCTACTATTACGTATTAGAAATAGGAAATATCTTATAATTAAAATATATTACTTAAACCATTAAAAAAATCAACACATTCTTTAAACAACATATACATTTTATTTTAATTTTTTATGATTATCATTTTGTATAGTAAAAAAATTCAAATTAACTTTAAATAAGGTAAAGAATAAATGTAATATTATTTAGAAAAAGGTAATTTCAGATTTTTTTTTTCATATTATCAAATTACAATATCTTTTCTAATATGAAAAAGGGGGGGGGAAGGGAGGGAGGGAGGGAAAAAAGTAAAGGTTAATAAAAAAATTTTTGTTATAACTTTTATACACATTTTTTTTCTCTCCTAAAATATATTATCCATTTTTTTTCAATCCAATAAAACACAATATTTCCTATTACAGTTTCTCTCATATAACTAAAAAAAGCAGAATACTAACATAATCATCTTTCTTTTTTCCATAAGCAGCAATAAAAGCACTGTGCTTATCTAAAAATAACTTAGTGGGATGCTTATCAGTAAGTTCCACATCTTTAATAAGAGTACCCTGAAAACATTTAAGAAAAGATTATCAAAGATAACATAGATATACAAAACAATATTTTATATAGATCAGAAGAAAAATATCATTTTAATATTACAGAAATAAATAAAACTTATAAAAATACTGATCACACATTCCAACACCAGAAGAAACAAGAAAGAAAATTAGGACAAATCAAAATAAAAGCATAATTATCACAAAACTTTCAAAAGCATACATATACTGCAAACTATTCCTTAAAAAATTGAAAGTTTTTTTTTTTCAAGTTTATAAACAGATATCTTAAGATATTTTAATGTTCTTGAATATAAAAATAAAAAAAACCCATTAAACACATAAAAGAATATTTAAAAAATTAAAATTTTCTTTTTCATAAGAATCAATGATATAGGGGCATTAAAGTTTTGTAAAATTAGCTACGTTTGTAAAAAAGAAAGAGAGAGAGGGAGGTAAAATTCAGGTGTATTGAAATTTCATTCCTTAAAAGTAATATTTTAAACTATGCAATGTTAAATTTAATATTTTTATTCAAAAATATTCAAATATATTCTTTGTGATTCATTAATATATAAAAAAATAATATTAATAAAAATTAAAAAGGTTGAAAATGCATTACCTTAAATTTTTGAATTAGCATCCAAAAATTTTTATTCTTACATTACAATGCAAATATAGGAAACCAGCCTAAATTTACGTAATATCTTATTTTATTACAATTTTTTAAGCTGTGTTTTTTACTTTTAATTGCAAACAATTACAAATAACTATATACAAAAATTCCAAGCATAAACACTTACCATGATGTAGTAAATTTACGCCAGACGTAAGGAAAGGAATGAGATGAAATTTTACAAAGAAATTCGGGGAAATATGCTCTATTAGTATTAAATAAAGAAATTTTGGAATGAATAAGTATTAAAAGTAAAAGAATTTGCAATAGGGGAAGATTTCAATGTGAAAATCTACCATTGTTGTTATTATTCACCTGTATCATCAAAGGATTTCAGTTCAGTTCATTTTAAGTTGAAAGGAAAAGTGAAAACGAAACCAGAACAAGTTCAAATGCTAAGGTGAAACGAAATGTAAGTGTGTGTGTGTATTTTTAATGTTCAAAATAATAACAATATTTACGATTTTGTAGAGAAACTTTTCCAGAATTTCAATTGTGTCAAATTTTTCGCCCATTAACCGAAATGAAATGAAGATAAGAGAATTTGCTGTCTCTTACTTAACTCTTAAGTTGGTCTGTTTCGTTCTCTCGCGAAAGAAAACTTCTTACAAGAACTTTTCTAGATAATGCACCACTCATTTTGAGGAACAGGTTTGGTCTTCCATTTAATCTAAAATAAAAGAAATTCAGTAGTAAAAGAGATTTCTTTTACGAATTTTAAAAAAATTGCAAATCCCTAAAAATGATATTAAATCTTTCAGACAATTCTATATTAAAGATGAATAACTTTTAAATTTAATTGATAATTTTTTTTGTATGATTTGAAATTAAATTTTTTTCGTTATTTAATAGTTTCCTTATATAAAGGCTACTTTTTTGTTTATTTATTATGCTTTTTAAATGTTCACATTACTTTTTATTTAAAGACAAGCCTGGATTCAGTAAAAAAAGTCTTTACATTAATTGCAGTTTCATCATTTCCATTTAAAATTAAAATCTAGTGGCGGGGATAGAAAGAAAAGGATGAGTAGTACAGTGAACAGAACATCTTAATGATTTCATAATAGTATAAATAAATTATATGACTATCAAAGCTTGAAGTTTAAAAATATTTTGCTGAAAATTCTGTTATGATACCAAGTTACACAAAATATTAATTGAACCTCTTTAGCGAGCATTAATATAGTCGAATCACCAAAGACGGCTGGTATATGTATATATAATATACATACCTAATTTCTACAATAGGTACATCAACTATTCTGTCCGTATAATTTTCTTCGATTGTTGAAAGGTAAGGAAAAGGATTCTTTTTAATATGTATGCAGTTTACGAGATGATATCATTGAACTAGTTTCCGTTAGAATTTTTTATGTATACAATAAATGAAACTTTAGTAAAAAAAATGAAATAATATGATTGTAACATTCCATTGGATCATAGACCTGAAAACACATCTAAACGATATTATTGAAGTCTAATGATATTATCTTTTGACAGACATAGCTCTAAATTTTATATGGATCGTATGGGTGTTAAATTTATATTCCAAACTGGACTTGTCTAGCCACTGGGGTTTTGCAGTTTCTGTTTTTACTTGCACTCAGTCAGCCGGATATATGGACTTCTAAATTCCTTTCATCCAACATTTGACAGAAGTCTACAAAGTCGGTATGAACGACAATATACCAAATTTATTCTTTCTATCTCAAAGCATTTCTGAACTGACGTGTTAACAGGCAAACATAAGCACAGAAATGTATTTTTCATGCTGAGAGGAGCTCGAAAACAAAGACATTTGTCGACATTTCGAGTTCAAAATTACAACATTAAGAATTATCCAATAATTAAGAATTATCTGCGTATTCTTGATATAAAAAAGTAAGAATATTGAATAACCGGACCAGACATTTTGACAATGGAGAATAATTTATGCACAATTCAATCCATTAAAAACTATAAATTTAATTAATAACATTTAAAGTACTTTTATTCCTTGGTGAAGTAATATGCCATACACATCGCTGATCAACCATATCCACAGCTTGAACCGCAGCAAAATAAAATAGACAGGACAAAATTAACAATTTTTCACTAAACATTTATTTTAAATAATTATAATGTATTTGAGCTGCTGTTGCCAACGAAATAGGTATAATGTATTTGAGTTGAAGAGTTTCAGCTCCTGTTGCCAAAGCCATAACATAAACCAGGGAGAGTGGTCTTCCCAAAATTTCTCCCACACTCTCCAATAAATCGTTCTGACAGCTATATAAAAAACGTGGGCCTCTGACAAGCAGGACCTGACTAAGGCAGGAGCCTAAGGGGCAGTTGTCCCGGGCCCCCACATAAGTGGGCCCCCACAATCGATTAAAAAATTTACTTTTACGTTTCCTTCTTTGATGAATGTTCTTCATTACTAAAGTAGTGAAGCAAAGGGGGCCCTCAAAGAAGTTTTTGTCCCGGGCCCCAACTAGGCTAAGTCGGGCCCTGCTGACAAGGTCCTGTATGTCACGAGTGATTAAGCTTTTATTATCTGAATTGACCACGTTTGTATTTCATGGTATTGTAAAGAAAACCAAATATGAATTTTGAAAGCTTTTTTTAACGCCTATTAAGACTAAAATTTAACTCAAAATCACAAGTTCAGCAAGAAAATAACACACCATATTTCATTTATTTCAGTCGTTGCGTTTCTGAATTATTGCTTTTACATGAATATGAAAATATTGATCAACAGGTGGCAGATACTGCCATGAGTTTGGATTGAAAATTGGATAAAAATTTACGATCTAAATATTAAAATTCCGTATTTAATTTCCTTTCTCTTTGTTGATATGTTTATGATTTACTGCATTTACATGCGTAGTGAAAATAAGACCAAAAATAATCCATATTTAATAAGATTTGGTTTAAAATCTCCACAAACTTTATCAAAGCTCAGATTTTTATTTTGCAGATTCAGTATTGCAGAAATGAGAGTTTTGTATTTGTATTATGGAAAAAAATAAATATGCAATATTAGTCTTATTTTACAAACCAACTGAAACAAAAATTTGGCTTTAGAACTACCATTTTTCCGAATTAATTCTCTTTGTATATTTCTAATACGATAAAGTTTTTAAAAAATGCTGCAATTTGCCACAATAATTAACCCTTTCATTGGCTTATTTCCTTTGCTACGAAATTAAATGAGCTCTCCAATCTTTGAATGCTTTGCCGTTTCGATTCATTTAAGAATTTATACAGAACACTTCAGATATTATTAACTCTTTGTATAATTGTATAGCAATATAACAATTATGAATAGCTTAATTGTTGTTTGAAAGAGTAAAAATGAGATAATTCGATGCACGCACGGAGTACGGGCAAACCGGTTAAGGGGTTAAATTTCTTTCAGGAAAGTCGTTCCATATCCGATAAGTGAGAACTATAAAACTTAGTGTAATAGTTGTTTTTGATTTAGAAATCAAAACAGATCTAGAACTTAAAGAATTGGAGTGAAATATCTGAATGAAAACATATTGGATGGAAGGTGCTATGAAGAAATGCACATAATACATTTAAACTATCTGTGTTCTTATTTAATTTTTTTAACCCTTTCGATTCAAACTACATTTTAAAGCATGAAGTAGAGCAAACTTTTGAATTTAACTTATCAAGGTCAAATTTCTTTAACAAAACTGTTCAATGTTTGGTTGCAGTACCCTAGTAGCACACAAATATTGTACAATATTGTATGGCATTGATCAATATTCACAATATTGTTTTAAATTGTGGTATATTGTTTGATATCATATAATATTTCACAATATTATACAATATTGTGCAATAGACTGTGCTACCTGGGTATCTATAGAAAATCACAGAACTAAAATAAATGTTAGATCTAAAGTTCTAAAAGAAAAGCTCTAGCTAAAGTTCAGTGAAATCTTTTTCTAGAAAATATATAAGCTCTCATTGCTTCCAAACGACCCTCCTTTTTTGGAATAAGGCAAATGTAATAAAATTAAACATTTTTTTTAAAGAAAAAAAATCAAAAACCTTCAAGAACTTGGGATCTCATATCGTTTTTTAAAAATGTAAAAAATAATATTTACAGATGGATTGATTGGGAACATAAATGTTGTAAAGATTTAAATGTGACTTTGCAAGAATATGTTGATTGCATTGATTTGTTTAACAAAATCAAAATTTTTCTTCATATTTTATATTGAAATATAAATACTGAAATAGTTATTTGAAAATAATTTATCTGAATTATACTGAAATTGTAAAACTGTTTTGAAAAATGTACTGGTGCTATCAATTACCATTGCATTTTCAAAACGATCTTAAAAAATAAAATGGATTGACTTTCCTTTAGATATAGGATTAACCAAGAACGATTTATTTATTTAGATAGCTTATTTATCCGATATGAATTAACCAAAACACTAATTGATAATATCATACATTTTATTATTTTTTTTGTGAAAAGCATACCAGATAGTGAAATTATCCCTTTTTATAAACTTATTCTTGTTAATCATATAAAAACTTGCATTTCAAACGTTTATGATGCAATTATTTTCATTACCTTAATAGCACACAAATATTGTACAATATTGATCAATATTCGCAACATTGTTTAATATTATGGAATATTGTTTAATATTATATAATATCAAACAATATTGTACAATATTTTGCAACAGGATGTGCTATCTGGGTATTTGATTTGCTAACAATTGAATGTGCTTTTAATTATAAATTTTGTATTAATACTTTATTTAAATATCATATTCTGAACACTACTCTGTACCAACCTGTCGGATGTAATAAGTTGTTATTTTGTTATATAAAATTTGTTTTAAGATCCCGGATGTCAACTTCACATCGGTCCCGATAGACTGCCAAAATAATTTCTTTTTATAAAGCTGAACATGTTTTTTTTTTTCAGTTGGAATCTGGATCAATCTGAATAAATTAACAAAACCTAAATTCAATCAAAACATTAGGTGCATTTTTTTATTTGAGAGAACAAAATCAGAACATTGATAGAAAATAAAATATTACAGTTTATTTCTTCTTCATGTTTAAAAAGTTACATATAAATGCGATAGATGGCAGCACTAATGAACATAACAAACATGCATGTGCGTTTGAGAAGAAAATGAACAAAATCTAAATTAAGTAGATACAGGATTACACATGCTTCAGTTTAAACATTATAAACAATAACAAAACATTCATGCGGAAAGCTGGCGAATTCTTGAACTTTTTCATGGGAGCTGAAATATTCTTATCAACTGTCATTTAACAATTTCGGGGACTGTTCTTCGTTTAAAGAATCAGAAGATATTCGACTGCTGTAAAAAAACATATGGTGATTATTAAGCATAAGAAAGTATATTATTTAAAAAAGTTAATAAATTGTAAATGCTTATGATAAAAAATTAATTAAATCAACTGTTTATAT
>JAOUZG010013621.1:1875432-1887994 GCA_026289955.1 Argiope argentata | reverse complement strand
AAATACTTTCTATTCAACCACTCAAGTTCTCAAGTTTAAATACAACTTGAAAGCTTCTGGTGGATTACACTTGATGCTAATACAGTTTTATCAAATAACAATCCATTAATTAAACCTAATTAATTTTGAATACTTTAAATAGAGTTTTATAAGTTTGAAAATTGAAATCTTCATGCAGTAGCTCAATCGATGAAATGCAAGAATTTCAATATTTTTCACGTGAAGAATGCGAGTTCATCTCTTGCAAAAATCAATATTTTTTGATAAATTATTTATATTAATTGTAATTATTTAATGAAATGTAACTAAAATAAAGATTTTCTTTATTGACGTAAGTAGAAATTGATTTTTTTTTCATATTACTTCTTTTTATTTAGGTTATTAAAATTATTGTTTTTTCGTGTCATTTTTTAGATATTATTTTGGTATATTTATATATTATATAGATTATTATTTGGTATATTTTCAACAATATTTTTTTTGATGGTATTATCCAAATTTAGAAAATTTTGTATCACTAAAGTAACTAACTTTTTCTCTGATATTAATTCGCTGGCACTTTCTGACCATGAACGCAGTGAGGCATTTAAATCGTACGTATGACAAATATTATTTTATAATAGAATCTTATGTTTACAAGAAATGAATCAAATATAAATCCGTTAACAAAATATTGTAAAGTTATGGATTTTTAAAAGTATTGTCTTTTTTTTGACAAAAAAGGTAAAAAAAATCCACAAAAATTTATGACTTTACACTAAAACGAGTTGGTTCTAAATTTTTACTTCAGTCTTGAGTCAATGCATTAATGATTCATATGCATATTGAATATACCATTTTAGACATTTGTTTTTAAATGAGAATTTTGATAAAAAGGCCAAATTTAGGGCAAAGTTAATGGAAATATTTTTTTTAAAAAAATAAATTGTAAAATATTTTTGTACCTTATATGACATTTTTGAATTAATATCATTTAGAAATAAAAAAATATTGATTCAAATATCAATAGATTTTTAAAAAAAGTTTGCCAAACGATCGTCGTATATTTTTACTTCAAAATGCATTACATTAGCAATCATTTTATAAGTTTACTTTTCATTGGTGGTATTACTACATATTCGCGATATTACTTTAGAGCAAGATGTTTTAGAACAAGGAGTCATGACATCTTATAGTTTGTTTCTAAATTTCTGTTTCTAAACGCTGCTTCTCTTTCCTATTATATAAGTTGACATAAGATTTTGTCTTTGTTTTCATAGCCTCACGTTTTAGTGTCTTATTGTAGTTCATTTATTTTTTAAATGCATTAGTTGCCTAAAATACCTTTGACATCCTAAATATTTTATGAAGTATTTCGACCACAAATTGTTCTATTGTATTCATAAGTATCTTGCAATTCAAAAGACATGTAATTAAATCTTAAAGTGTTTTCGCTTTCGCATTGAAATCCAAATTTTAGGAGAGACCACAGACCTATAATTTTGATGTTTTATGACATAAAGAAACGAACGTGTACATAAGTTCTAATTTTAGTATGAGCTAAATGCATATTGCAATTAAACTTTCTTATGCAAGACGTTTTGAAAAGAAAGTTTTTAACATAAGAAAATTGATTTGACAGGAATGAGAACCATTGTTCTTAGATAAGTATCATAGTAAAGAAGACTCTCAGATGAACTGGAAGAGAATAATTCATTTTCAGCAGAATGTACATTTTCTTCTTCATGTTTAGTATTGTTATTCTATTCTGATGTCGCATTTCAATAGTCAGCATTTTTTGGTATTTATGGCTCGCGGTTTATTTGCTGATTTTTAGATTGCGCCAAGCATTTTTTGAGGGGATCATTAAAAATATGATTCCCACAAAATGGACGCCGAGAAGGTTGCATTATGATTTTATTTGTTGCGGGTGTTTTCATTTGGCGATATTTTAATTTTTCTACGATATATCACGAGAGTAGTAAATATGAACAGTCTAATACAATTAATTGATTGATTTGTCATCAAATTTGTAAACATGCGGGCTAAAAATCTAATATTTTTGGCCTATATTTTTGAAATATACCTAAATTTAAAAATTGTTCCCTAGAATTTACGTATGTAAGCTTTTATCCCTTATATGAGGCTATATTAAATATTAATTAGCTCCCATACGAAGTTATATTTTGACATATTAAAAGTTGTAAAGTTTTTTTAAAAAAATCAGGGATTCAAAATTTAACTATGAACTGATCGGAGTTGATCATGTGAAATTACGTTCGAAAATCTCCTTGTGGGGTCTCATTCAGGGCCTGACTAAGGCAGGTGCATACTGGGCAGTTGCCCTGGAGACCCACATAAGGAGGGGAATTGAATAGAAATTTTATTTTAATGCATGCTTTCTTTAATGCACGCTTCTCATTACTAAAGTAGTGAAGCAGAGGGGACCCCAAAGAAGTTTTTTCTCCCGGATCGCAACTAGGCCAAGTCGAGCCCTGGTCTCATTTAGAGAACCACTTCCAGTTATTTGAGCAACAAATTTCTAATAAAGGTTGTCATAACAATGTGCACAAATCAGGAACATAATTTAAAAGGCATTATAATACATCTGAAAAGACTAATCAAGTATGTTGTAATGGGTTGTGGGACATACTACAACAAAATAAATGAGAAAATAAGATTTCCAAGCATTTTCAGGATTAATTTTGCTCTGTAATTCCAATTCTGGTAAGGATGGCTTATGAAATTAAATATTTTTTATTAATATTCTTCCATGCATTGAATGCAACACATTACATATTGAATTCAATCGTTATTGAATTTCTTATCTGATTTCTACTAAACGGACAGAAGTACTTACCAGGAACACCACGTAGGGAACGATAATGTTCGCTACTCCTGCAAATGTGCCGCTCATTCCCATTCCAATGGATCTCACTGTAGTGGGATAGAGTTCAGAACTTTGCTGGTAGACTGCCATGAACGCAGCTGAGGCACCGAATTTGCCGATGAGAGAGCACACGATGGCTACGTAAGGAATACCTGCGAAAGAAAAACATAACTCAGTTAAAAATTATCCATGGTATTGATTTGCGTGATATAGTTGCCTCTAGATTTTTTTATTTTCTGCCCTCATATCAATTAATAAATGAAGGTAAATCAATCCCATTGATTCTTTAAAAAATTCCAATCAATATCGAATTTGAACAAAGAAGGAATTAAAAAAATACTCGAATCCAAGATTTTGTAAAAGAAAAAACAAACAAACATTCCTGTAATCTGTAAATAGATCCTTATATAATCTCTTTAATTCCAACAATAACAACTGTCCTAGTTTTGAAGAAATTAGAAAATTTTTATGAATGTTAATATTTTTATAGATGCTCTAATGATTCATGCTCTTTGATTTATTGATATTTATTTACATAGAGCAATGATCGAACAATTTAGTCTAATTTGCAGTACTTTCCCATCAGCAGGGCGCAAGTGAAAAATCGCCAAATAATGTAGAATTCCACCAAATTTTTTTGACGATTTTTTGCTTGTGCCCGGATGATATAAAAGTACTGCAAATTAGACCAAATTGGTGGATCATTGCTCTATGTAAATAAATTACCTAATTTCCTGTTTTTCAATTACTTTTCATGCCTTACAATCCTTAATTATAAAAAAATCCTTAATTATAATTGTGTAAAGTGATTAACTTAAATAGATAATATTTTAAAGATATAGAAAAATGTTCTTGGCCTTATTAGAGTGCTTATTCTAACTCTTCTAACTAACTTAATTTTTTGAATCATAAACCAAGTTATTCTAGACGCCCTTGTTTCCACAGAGTGATGATATAGTGAACATAAATCGAACCTATGAAAGAGTTTTAAAAAGATCCATGCTCTTGAAAAATTATCTAATTTTTCAAGAGTATGGATCTTTTTAGAATTAGATAATTTTTCAAATGAATTAAGTTTTGATAAATTAATTTGGTGAACGAAATAGAAAGTTTGAATCCTGTTTTGAAAGTTTCCATCTATTCTACCACAGAAAAATGAGCCCTGCTTATAGTTATTTTTATACAACCATTGCATATTTTTAAAGAAAAATGCAAATTACCTTCTGGTACGATGGCAACCAAGAGACAGGATGATCCGGTGAGAATTAGGAATGATACAGAAGACCATCTCCTTCCATACTTCTCCATGAAGAACCAGCTGCAAAAAAGTCCTGGAACCTCCACGACAGACAGGATGAAGAAGTTAATGAATGGATTTCCACCCAGATTAGGAACGTTGATTTGTAGGCCGTAGTAGGCAAACATATCCGCCACCCTTTAAGCAGAAATGGACGTCTTTTTAATTAAAATGAATATGAATGATCGACTCACATGTTTCACCACGGAATTATACCAAGTGGAATACGAATATTCCGAAAGTCGTCTTTAACAAAGTAAATTTTTTTTTTCAGGTTTACGTTCCTTTTGTAAATTGCAAGACTAATATGCTATATCATATTAAAACAAATGTAGCGTTTTACAGAACGGACCTTTGGATATAGACCTGTCTAATTTAGAACAAATATAGTTTGGAAAGTTGGAACATGATTTTTATAGTTATTTTTAAAAGATCTAATTGGAATAGCAATCATATAAAAATTAATAACATTTTAATTTTTAATTAATTGTAGTTTTTTAGCACCAAATGAAACAAATATTAAAAAAATAATATTTATGTCGGTTCAAAATTTAAAAAAAATCAGTAATAAATGTATTTAACCAGTGATTTTCTCTGAATTTTGGCATTTTTTAAAAATATTCTTTTGGATAATTTTTAATAATAAATTTCATCTCTACAACCAAAACGTTTTAATTATTTCATCAAATGTTTAGTCACGTGATTTTTCCAGTTACAAAGAAAGATACTCTTAAGGAAGATAAAGAAAAAGTAATTATTAAGAAACTAAAATATATATATAACTCTATGAAATAGTAAAACAGCGACCATTTTGTCAATTCATACCTTTGTATTTGAGAAATTCTAGATATTGCATTTACAAACTTGTGACAGTGCTTCCCTGCGTAGTTAGTCTCGTACTAAGGAAAATGATTTTACAGATAACTCTAATACTCGTAGATATTGAAAGTGGGCTGTGTTAAGGATGCCGATCTTGGCGACGAATTTGGCCAGTTGAAGGTTTTCTATTATGCAAGAATCTTGATGATATCTTTATTAAGTGGTCAAAACACAGGATTCTTCTAAGTATTTTGATGCCCTGTCTCGCAACCTATAGAAATGGAGGCGCACACATGAAAGTCAGCACTGATCTTTTGGAAGAGTTACATCCAAGGAACTCTTTCTGGGCATTTCTTTCTCAGTCGATGGTAAAACAATTTTCTAATTAAGTCTTTTTTTTTACAAATGCTGCAATTTTTGGAGGCGTTTTGGTTGTGTTTTCGTGATTTTTAGGAAAATACAGTGATAAAGCGTAATTAGTCATTATGAAATTTGTTGGACTTTTGATCTTGCACTTTCTTAACTGATTTTACGTAAGAATATTTTCTAATATTCTTGCAAGAAAATGTATATTTCTAACACTAGTATTAAATTGATTTAAGTTTAGCATAAAAATTTTCTATTGTCAACTTTAATTATGCCAGTGTTGGTCAAAATATGGTCCTTTTACCCTTTCTATCCCACCCTTTTACAGATGTTGGAGTACTGATTAAAATCAGTTGGTCTTCTGGTTAGAACAAGATTAAAAATAACTATCAGAAATGCAATCTCGTCCTGGTTTATTGCATTATGAAAAAGAATTTTAAAATAATATTTTTGAGTTCCTATTAGCTTTATAACATTCGAAAGGTCTTTGGGATTCAAATAATTAGTCTACAATATTGGCTTTTCTAGATATTAAACTATTAATATACATTATTTTAATTTCGTCTTGTTACACAATAAGATAAAAAAATATGAAATTGATGGGAAAAGACTCCCTAGAAATTTGCAAGGCGTTCAGAAAAAAAAATGTACTTACTAAGAAATAAAAGTAGAACTGAAAATTCTACGTTGAAATTAATAAAAAGTTTTTTTAATTGAAAATTATGTGATTGAAAAGTGATGAATTTATTTTGAATTGCATCATATCAATTATTCCTAAAGACTGTGTATTAAATTAAATTTTAAAAACATATTAAAATCAGAAAAAAATATTATGGGGAACTGACATTAGTGTTATTAAAAAGGTAATTTTTTGAGTTTTAAGATAGTCTAAAAAGAATTTTTTCCCCGAAGTATTATTTCGAATACTACAACTAAAAAATACACACAAACCAACTTGGTTAATTTTTGGATTTGAAAATGTTGGCAGTGATCATGTCTTGAAAGGAACGTATGATAAATTCGCTATGTTCATCTAAATTCAATAAAAACTGTAGATTTTGTATAGAAAAAAATGAAAGCAAGCACCCATTTTTATATATAGAGAAATTTTTTATGCCTTTAAATAAATATTGTTAACAAATTTAAATTTAACCTCTGGGGTAAATTTTAATCAAGATTTTCAGTCAGATCAAAACTCGATTGTTAAGTTGAAAAAGCTCGATAGTAATAATTTTAGTATATAATGTTTAATTATAAATAACCTTCAAAAAATTTAAAAAATAAAAGAAATATAAAAAAAAATATTTAATAAAAAAAAGGAAATCTATGATAGCAAATTTTCAGTTATGTCAGAACTTTATTATTTTTTAAGTCATTATTTGTCTTAATTAATTTAAGTCATGAAGTAGTTTAAACCAGTTTGAAAAAGCATACTGGTAAAAGCAGCTCAACCTTTTAAAAACGCATTTGCTTTTAAAGAAACATACAAAATAATAAAGCAATACTGGCAAAAGTAGGTAAAAAATATTTGCGATTAACTATGTCGATGAATATTGTCATTTATACTCATTGTCTTCGCGATTTCGAGTTTCAATTATTCGTTGCCTGACATTATTTAAAATCCCCTAATGAAAACAACAACGTTCTCACTGATAAAAATCCTAAAAAATAACAGTTCACCAATGAAGCATTTTCATTTACGACAGAATAAAATGTATATAAATTAAAAACGTTGAAAAATGAATAATTTAAGAGTATTAGCCATAAAAGATTCGCACATTTTCACAATTTTTAAAAATAGAGCAAAATTAAAATCGCTTGTTACGACCATTAAAAATAATAAAAATCAAATAAAAGTTAAAAACAATGTTAAAATAAAATTATAAGCAATTTTCAGCTTTTAAGTAGAATTAATCAAAAAACAAAAACAAATTTTAGGCGATAATTTAATATTATTTTGAAAAGTAATACAAGGAGCTAAAGAAAAAAAAGAGCCCTCGGTGAATTCGAATTAGAAGCATTCGAATTATTAATTAAGCCTTCATAATAATTCATTACAATTATTTCAATGATGCTATCCAATTAAATCTAATCAAATTTAATCTCAATGTCGATTTCATGCATGTAAAAAGAAAGAACGCGAATCTAATAGTATAAATTAATAAGGGGGAAGGAGCAATGACAGGTGATAACCTTTGCTCTGAGAGCTGATGCGTGTCTGGGAAAAATCCAAACCACTAGGTATTTACTCACCTCTTAGCTATAAGCAGCAATTCAAGGTCACATTTTTTAGCCATGAATGTGCTCTTAAAAACAAAAGGAAGACATAACTGGATCCCCAAGTTTTTCTTTCTGCCTGAATGTCAAAGTTATTAACTTACTTTCTCTCTCTCTCTCTTTTTAAATGATTTCATCGTGTGATTGTACTTGACCACAGAAAAAAATACTTAGGAACAACCGGATTAATCTGGATTTCTCGTTTGCTCATTAATTTGAAGGTTGGAGCGTACTGCCCAGGTCAGAAAATTGCTCTTACCACATTTGGGCGATTTTATTCATAGAGGGGGAGAAACGCAGTGAATAAGAGGCATACTCTTAATTTGAAAAGAGCTCTTTGTTAAGGGCATATTTTTAGCATTTCCCCCTTAATGTTTACATTTTTATTGCAACTATTCTGCCATCTTCCTTTTTCTTACATACCATTTTGTTTTAATTTGAAGTTCGTGTTAAATGTTTAGATTAAAAAAATGGAGAGGGAGATTTACTCCTATGTCTTTCATCTCGCCAGATTTTTGATGCAATTAATGCCGGCTAGGGCATGTGTAAGCAAGCAAAGGGTGTGTTTAGCTCTTCATTTCAGGATTCCGAGATTAGCATTTTTGAATGACTTTTTTTCGTAGAGATAGTGGACAGTCAGATGAGTGAATTTCCCTAATTCTTTGTTAAGTTTTGATCTTAACTTTCATCTCATTCGATGCATTTTCTTACAATTTTCACCCCGCTTGTCAGTTTGAACCGCTTTCTTTTATTTTGATTGTTAATAGGGCTAGTTCAAATGGCAGCAAAGTTTTCAGGACTGTCACTAAAAATATCCATCATAGCTTTAAAGGAGCAATTGTTGTGTCTATATATAAATTTATTTCTTGTATCTCAGGAACAAGTTTAACGATTTTGATCAAATTTGATATTTAAATAAGTCTTTACTTTTTTCAAAAATCTACATAGGTGTCTAAAAAAAGGTAATTTTACACATAAAAAATAACCTCTTTCATGACAAATATTAGAATAAGTATATTCCGCTTTGAAGTGAGTGCAGTGCAGTTGAGTGGACTAAACAAGATGATCGATGCGTATGGTGCAGGTTCTTTATTTGAGCCGTTACTTTTGCTTTATTTTCTTACTTATGTATTTATATTTATACTTTTGTCTTTTAAATTTATCAATATAGGTGTTTTGTCCTGAAAGAACAAGATTTTATACCACCTCCCTCCTTTTTATTATAAAATAACTATTAGAGCCTTTTTCTATCTGCTCTGTGCTGGCAATGTCATACATGTCAAAGTCATTTTCATAAGGTGTCATCTCGTAAATTTTTGTGGTGCTTGCATTGTTACCATACGATGATAACTTGCTGGTTCTTCAAATTTTCGAGGGATTCCTCTTTATGTCATTATCCGAATATGAATACGTTCGCTCACATCCAATAGCAACAATTCAATTTTGCGTTACGCAATTCGATTAACAAGCTAAACTAAGTGCATTCATATATATATATTTTATTTAAATGACCAGGTCATAAGTAAAGTAAGACCGAAAAATATTTATATGTACTAATTAATGTTTACGGTTTTAAACTCCTCGAGTCCAGATAAAGCATTTTTAAATTCGCACATTATACTAAAAAGAGCACCAAGCTCGATAAATGTAATTTGATATGTGGTTTTTATACCAAAGTTATCGAAATTTATCAAATTTTGGACGACGTGAAGTTTGTATATATATCCATGTGTATGTAAAAATGATAGCTCAAAAAACCTAGATAGATATGTTTAACATGTGTTTATTACTTTAATTAAACAACTGGTAAATTTTTTTGTGCCAAAACTGTTGACATTTGAAAATATATCAGTTTTTAAAATTTATTCACATAATTGTTTGACTGAAAATAAAGATCTGAAAAAAAAGAAGACACTAATGAAAATAGTTTGCACGCACTTTACTGAAACCCTCTTTAATAATGGTATAATCCCCCACCTCTATCTACAGAAAATAATAAATTTCGGAGAAGACCTGAATACAGTGAGTGCTCAGATTTTTATTTTCAAAATCTCCAATGAGATATCTGTGCATCGTAAATATTAAAAATAACAACATTAGTATGAATTTTGGATGCCTATTTTTTGATCGATTGAAGCCAACATTTGACAGAAAACTACGATTTTTGAAGTCGGACTACAAACAATATTTTATGTATCTAAGTCGTCCCTTTGGGAATTATCATATTTGCATGCATTCACATGTACATAAAGTTAACTCTTAGATGGATTTAGCTTAAAACTTGATACAAATATAAACTTTAATTGCTGAAACTATGTACAAAACGTATTTACTATCCGCTTAGCCGTTCACTTCATTTAATAAACTAAACGTGTCCCAAGTGAATTGATTGGGAATTGAAGAATTTAAAATGCAACGGACTAATTTCCAGTCTAGTTCAAAATGGATTTAAAAAGGTATGGAAACTAGGAAAAAGTCTGAGTGGATTGAAACAGAAAGATTCACAAGAAATATAAGTGAAAATGCCAATAATGAAGTTTTGGAAACATGGCATTTGATTCCAGACACATTTAATTGTTTGAAGAAGCTAGCTCATGCTATTTTAGCCATATTTTCATCTATATATGCCTGTGAGTTATTATTTTTAGTGAGAAATGACATTAAAGATTCGATTAGAAATCGTTTGGCAGATAACTCCAATTTAGTATGAATTCTAATAAAATTAACATCTTGTAATCCTATATTTGTCATCCAATCTGCAACAAATGAAGTTACACTAATGTTATTTTGATTTAAATTACACATATAACTGCAACCTTTATTGGACACACAGTGCAAAATGTATCTTTTCGGAATAATTAAAGAGTGTTGAGTTGTTAGTATTTAGTTTTATTATTTTCCCAATGATGACAGTTCAAAACTATTTGATGACACGTCTATATCTCATTACATATTTCTTTAAAGAAATGCCAAGTTGACGCATAAAGGTTCACCACCATTGGTTTAGGGAAAGTAAAAATTGAGAGGTAAACGATAGAACAAATGTTTTTTCTTTGTTGAACAATATTACAAAAACTGTGAAAGTTTAACGGCAGCAATTCTAAAATTTGAGAATCCCAGCCTCCTCGATCGTATGATTTAACTCAACTGGATTTCTTTTCATAGGATTACCTAAAGTTAAGGGTCTGTGCCAACAAGAGCACGTGCACTAGTGCATTGAAAGAGGAAATTCATTGCTGCATCAACGAATTTAAGTCCCATTTATGCAAAATAGTCATGAAAAATTTCGACAAAAAAGTGCGTATGTGTCAGCAAAGTCGTGGAGACCATTTGCACAATACATGTTATATAATACATAACTTTATCCTGGCTACTTTATGATTTAATAAAAATACATCAATTTAAAGAAAAACTTTTTTGTTATTTAATTCAAATTTTTTAACACGTTGTTCTATCGTGTAATGTTCAATTTGTTAACCTTTAATTATCTTCTTAAAATGTTTTTTTTAACAAACTGGCTAAAATTTCACTCCACCAATTGAGGGAAAATTCAAAGCGCGTTAATTTTGTGATACCCTTTACATCACTTTTACCAAAAAAGTATCTTTTTCCAATAAAAAAAATGCCATTTAATTGGTATATTTTGGTTTCATAGACGTTTTTTCGATTTTATATCATAAAAATACCATAAAATATAATACTTCCGAGCATTTTTCAAAAAATTAATCTCAAATGCAAATCTTATATAATCAAAAATCAGCCATCAATCTTACCAGCAGAAAGTTACAATCATAAATTTCTTTCGTAAGTTTGGGTAGCGTATGAGGTCAGAGGCAGTATTCTTCACTTCATCCATCTTTTTTTCTTTCTTTATTCTTTCGCCCAGCTTCTGTAACGATAAAAAATAGAATTCGTATCTTCTTGCCTTCATAAATATTCATACTCTCCTCATGCATATTCTGGAGTTATGTAATCAAGGTAGCGCAACTTTCTGCAGAATTGGTTTTACTTTTTTCTGCGGTTTATTGTTATGTGAAACAAAACACTTCCAGAAACTGAGATTGGGTTTTCGCTATGTTTTTGAAAACGGAAAGGGGAAAGAGATTGTTTTTCTTGAGGTACATTCAGTTGAAAATTTATTTATTTAGATAATGAATGAATTGCCTCTTATGTAGTATTAGCTTATTTCAGCTCATTATTTTCTCTATTTAAAGTATCTGCTTATCTTTGGAGATCTTTGTTTTCTTTCAGAACTATTTAAAGTAATTTCGTTTATTTTTAAATTAAATTAATATAAAACATTAATATTAAAGACGGAATTAATGCTTGAAATTAAAATTATAATTGATTTAGTGTGTTAAAATTAGGATTAAATGTAATGTTTTTTTTTTTCAAACGCTATCACTCACAGATAATCAGAGAATAATGCATTCTTTAATACTTATAGTTGGAAACTTTGTCCAGGAAAGTAATTAGAAGTTTAAAATATCTCATATCATTTTCCAACTCTTTCAGTTTCAACGTAAATTGTATAAAAATTTAGCCACTTTTGTAATACAAACCATAACTGCCTAGGATAACGTCAGAGAAAAAAAACAATAAAACCCTGTGGCTCTATCACTCAATCGAGGGGCGTGTGCTTTATGCTTTGATTTATGCTCGTATGTTTATATATATCTTAAAAATATTCCAAAATTTTGTATGTAAGTTGTCTACGTGTAATTGTTACACTAATTTGAAAAATTTTCTGAACACCTTAATGACCCCTACAAAATTATTTTATCTTCTGAAATTTCTGCCTGTCATTCAAAATATGTGTAATGTAATAATTATGGATAAGTAATATCCTGATATTTTAGTTCGCCCTCTTGAGAATAGCAGTAACAATAAATGTGTTTTTAAGTAAATATTTTGTAATAAAATTTCATTTACGT
>JAOUZG010013621.1:1860232-1870432 GCA_026289955.1 Argiope argentata | reverse complement strand
AGCACTAGAACTATTTTGGAATGAACCTAGTAATTTTAAAACGCGGTCAAATGACGAGGATGACACATGAGCTAGCTCCCCCTTCCCCACACTACACCATGCCAACGTGATGATATTTGACCCTATAAAATTTAACGTGCAACAGACACCTTTACATGGTGGTTCTTCAGTGGAATCAGGTCTTGAACCTGAAGACCTGCGACTCACAATCCAAGACTTTATACCAGGTCACTGCGACCTTTAGTACCGTTTGAAAGCAGAGATATTACAAACCTTAATTATGCCGATGGGAAACATATAAACTATGCGATATTGAAAAAAGAAAAGATTTTAAATTATTAAGAACATTATAATAAGCATCTTTTACAGAAATGTCACCCCTTCAATTTTTTTATATAATTAAAATAAAAATTCTTATTTTTTAAAAAATATTATATTTAATTCAAATCGCATATGGTTTAAAGTTTTTATTTGTAGTCGGTGGTTATATGCCTCACCGTTTAATAAAAAATGTTTCGTAGTTTGGAGTCTATAAAGGGAGGCAAAATTGTAATTGGTGCCTGTATGCCTATTCTATTTTCTAAAACATATTTTTTGTGGTGTATATATAGTTCTGGGACAGGGTGTACATTTGTAATTGGCGTTTGTACGCTTTTCGTTTTCTAAAACTTACACTTTACTGGATTCTATAAAGAAAGGGGCAGAATGTAAATTTGTAATTGGTGTGTGTATACCTGTCAATTTTTCTGAAACGTTTTTGTAGTTCAGTTTATGAAGGGAGGGATAGAGTCTAAATTTGTAATTGGTGTTTGCCTACCTATCCGTTTTGTTAAAACATATTTTTTAATTGTGCCTTTATAGTTTAAGGACAAAGTATAAAACATAACTAGAAGCACAGAAGCCACATATTCATTTGGCTTATGCATTCTCTTACTTTAGATGTTTCTTCTTCTTAAGGGAAGATTGAAGCCGTTACAAATGTTTTTAATTACTAAAAATTAACAGTTTTTTCCTTCCTCTTTACTTGAGAAACCGTTAAAAAAACAATCTTCTATATTTTTTAATTCTGAACAGAAATATTTTTCTTTTTTTTCTCGTCATAAGCACAAAGATCGCTGCAAAAAATAATAACAAATTGGATTCAAATTATGATAAATGAAAGTATTAATTACAATTAATTTTAAACAATTAATTATTTTCTATCAAATGAAAATAATGTAAACGTCCATCAATTTATCAAGAATTTAGATTGGTTGGTAATTTTCTTGATTATGCTTCTATATTAAATAAAGTTAATTTAGTTAAAAGAATAATTCGGCGTAAAATAGAAATATAACGGCATATGAATATTAGAGTAGAAAATCAAAATACAGCATCTAAACTATAGAAAACTGCACATTAATCAGAATTTTTTGATATGAGTTAAGAATTATTAAATCTAATATTTCTATTGCCATTCATAAATGACTATATTTTCATTTACAAATATTATTCTTGAGGTAAAGCTTTGTTTAATTTAATAATTTAAATAATAATTCCTGATTTAAAATCATAATAACTTTTTATGAAACGCAAAAAATAATGGAAAAATTACATACAAATATAAAGTATTAAAATGTTAATAGTGTTAAAATAATGGTATATATATCCACCAATAATAATAACATCAAAGTGGATAACATTCAGATTGTTGCTAAATAAGTTCTAAATTCTTCAAACATTTCTCCGTAAAATGTTTTTTTTTCCGAAATGATATATTAAATCACTTTTTTGAACCAGCCTTACCTATTGATCTCTATGAAAGAAATGATAGTAATAAGGAACTTGATAACGGATAATCAAGTGAAAGAAAAGAAAATAATAACAGTTAATAAATTATATTATATTCCACAGATACCAACGCTTGGCAAAAGTGTAAGAGAAATAATGCATTGTAGAGGACATATGAACATTTGCAATAATATTGATGAAAGTCTGATATTTTGTAAATATTATACATTTTGTTTCATTATTTTTCTTGCATTTCAAAAAAAATTATTATAATTAAAAAAAAGACATCATTTTTGTAGCAACCAAAGCTTTATCTTCACCATTACATTTAAAGTTTTTATTTGATTCAAATCTTCTTTTCTCTCTCTTTTTAACTATTTGACAATCAATAAACAATTCACACCATTTCACTCTAGGATTACAATTCTTGCATCTATGTTGTTTCGCCATCATTTTTTTTCTTCTGAAAAATATCAAAAGCTACACTTACATTATTTTAACACAATTACGGTGATATTATTATTTATTTCATTGTAGAACCAGACGCTCAAAAATAAAATAATAGATCAAATTAAAAAGTACTCATGAATATATGGAAGGATTGCCCAATATAATAAATGATAGGAAATTCGAGAAAATTCCAAAATATTTACAATATTGAATTAGTAAACTAAAGATTGAAAAATGGAATAATAATAATAATAATGTTTCTTTTCAGTGTATGGCTCATAACACAATTTAAAACAGTTTTAGCAGATCTACACATTAGATGTTAAAAAAGTGTATCAAATTTTATTCATATAGTTCCTTCCCTTTTGTATTTATAGTGTTAATTTGCTTGTATTCAGGCAACTAAACAGATTTGACAGAGATCTAGAAAGTTCGTGTAAAGTCCATATACCAAATTTCATCTATCGACGACATAGAATTATCGTGTTCACAAACAGATATAATTCCAAAAATATGACTCAATGAGCTCTAAAACGTAAAAATTCACTAAAATTTCGAGTTTGATTTTTTAATACTTTTTCATTGTATATTTCGCATACGAAAAAGTAAAAGGAAAACAACGCGGAAATGACACTTACACGAAAGAACGAAACAATCTTAACTCCTCGCCTTGCAAGAAATTATTTCAGAGAAATTTGTTAACAAGAACTCATTCATTGCCACGCACTTTTCAAAATGAAATGAAGCGAAGATAATATTATGCATCCTCTTAATTGCATCAATGCTCTTTCCATTCTTAGCTTCACTGTGAAACGATCAAACGACTCAGCGATTCTCTCATCAATTAACGATTAGTTCCATGCGAGTGATTCTAACCTACATCTTCGCGTTTGAAGAACGAAAGGGAAAGAGCGTTACCGGAGGCCAAGGTCACTGGAGTTGTTAGAGTACGAATCGTTTTGCCATCTTTCTTTTAACAGTTTAACGACTTCCCTTGAATGAATCAAAATAGCAGTGAAATCGAACCAATCAAAACAATGCCTAATAACCTTGTCGTAACTGCAAAACAACCGTTTTGATTAATAACAAAATCCTTCTTTTTTTTTGCTTGAAATTTTTATGTACGATATTTCAAATTCGGGTACGACACGACTCAAGGATATCATTGTCAGTCTTGCCTTCCTTTAAAGTTAATCATTCGAAAATAATGATGTAATTTGCAGTCGACATTTTTTTACGAGTGGTCAGTGGTGGTAAAGTAGTCACGCTTCGAAAACTTGTGGCAAGTCGATTGTCATTCGATTGTAAGTGATCTTGGAAACATGTTCTGTGAAAACTGGACATTTCCAATGATGTGTTTTTTTTAACTTCTCATCTGAGAGAGACACAAAGGAACAATAAGTTTAAATACCTTTTTTATTTTTCTATGATTTCGTCTGACAGCAGTTGACATGAATACTTAATTATTTTCATTTTGGAAAATCATACGACTTGAATTTTATGGATATAGTCGTCTTTGGTTACCAGCTCGTTCTCTAGGAATATTAGGCGTATTTACTTCCTGTAAAATTTCTTATGTGTGATGTAATATATAAAATTCCCACACAGAAATATTTTTAGGCATCAGTTTCTTATAAAAATTAAAGCTATGTTAGATTATTACTCTTACTCTTGTCCTGTTAATTGTGCATATGAATTATTCTAGAATCGAGCCTGGTGATATTATAGCCCTTAAAACTTATTTGTTCAGATTTATTTATTTTCTAACTTTCATGGCAATATAACTTCATGCCATAATCGTCATACAAATTACATAGATTTTAAACAGAATGCTTCTTTCTTTCCTTCTAAAAATAGAAGGAAATCCAACAATTAAGAATTGCGTTGTCACAATGAAAATGATTCAAGTTTTAGTGGAACAATTTAATCAATTGCTAAGAAAATACGGAAAAAGTATACTTTTTAAAAAGTGACTAAATTCTGGAAAATTTTCGTCGATTATTAAATTGGCATCATTAAAAAGAAAATTCTTTGTTTTGAGATTATATAAAAATCAACTTTGAGCAATAATACTTGTTAGAGTTACTGCAGAACAGACAAATTTTCGTTTAATTTGGATTAATTAAATTAGTAGTTACAAAATAAAATAATATTGTAATATATAAAAAATATCTTGAAAACTTTATTAATATTTCAGAAAAAGATTTTACTAAAAATAATATTATAGAAAAATTCATTTTTTAAAAATCTTTAAGTAGACAAGAAGTTTTTGTGTAATAGCTGATAAATTTTTTTTGTATAATAGCTTATAAAAAACACTTTTGTATTATAATTTGTACATAATTCATTAAGAATAATAAAATTTCAATAATTTTTTAATTAGAAATCTATTTAAGTTTTGAAATTTGCTATTACAACGATCAGTTACTACTTTAATAAATTCCATGCCAAAGTTAGTATTTCTAAATCTAACAATCCCCTTGTAAAGCATTTTAAATGATTATTTCAATTCTTCATAACCCATGGCGTAATGTAAAGATATTAAGCAGCCTCTAAACCTTTTTATATCAATATACTGCCTTTGGAACTTTTATTCACACAACTGTAACATAATATATATGAAAACAACTGAAGTACTAGAATTTTTTCACATTGGGTAAGATTACATTGCATTGGGAACAACTAGAGCTTAGGTATTTTTTGGAGCATAATCCCTAAATTAGTAAAACATTATTTTCAGTCTTAAACAAGCTAGCTTCTAATACGAATCCCGCCAAGGTAGATACAATGCACTTAGAATACAAATCATATCTAATTATCTTCTTATTTTTTTACGCCATCTTTATTAAGTAGCTACATTTTCGTTGTACCATTTCAAATATCACGTTCCCATTGTTTCGTTGTTATTTTAATATCAGTCCTAATACAATGAGATGTTTTATAACTTGGTTTGAACATTAAAACAGTGAACTATGGTACATAAATCTAGGTCTCACTAGCTCCAACGAATATTCTTGCATTTTACCTCAGATTATGTTTAAGCTCTGAAGCACGATACTGACTCGTTGTCACCATACTGACGATTATTTCGCCACCGAAGTCGATAGTTGCCATCTCAAACGTTTTAAATTTAACATGAAATTTAGAAAGTTACCTATTAAAAAATTAAATTCAGATAAGGGTAACATATCCTTGTGTTTAGTGTATATTTCTCAACATGAATTCATCCATATGAATTTCCTCAATCCCTTAATCAGTCTCAGGTTTTTTTTATCGTCATTTGCTACTACCTATCTTTTCCTGTCTATAGTAAACTAAATTTTTATTGTTTGCCTCTCTTCATAATTCTTTAAAAATTTAGCAATGCCTTCATATTTTCTTTTTTATCCTTCCCAAATATAGCTTTCTTGGTTTAATTTTTAAATTAAATTCTTGAGAACGAGTCTATTTTTGCATTATTTCATCAATTTTATTACATTTTCTAAACTCACTAATCTAAAGCACGTTAAAACAAGCCGGCTTTCTGACACAAAGGTAGCGCATCTTTCTCGTGATCTGGGCGTCCCAGGTGCGAGCCCCGGTTCCAGCATGATTGTTTTTCTGTGTGCTATCTGGGAGATGTATGAATGTGCCCCCCCCCCTGTAAAAAGGGCTGTGCAAGCAAATGTGTGATGAGTGTGTAGCTAAGTCATACTCTTGGCCCTAGTTGGCACTACTTCGAAAACAAGAAACACTCATTCGGCTTAAATCTACTGATGCTTTCGTCAGTGGGGCTTGTCCAATGGCAAGTGCCCTAAGTAACAACAATAACAACAACTATCAAAGTCCATTTACAGAGTGAGACAAAGAAATTCGAACAAAGTTATTATATCATAGAATAGAAGTTGATTCATTCCTTTTTGATTTGTATTCATTTATTTTTGTCTACCACATCTATTACAAAATATTTTATAATGAATCATTTAGTTTACACATATCTTTTGGGTTTATTTTACTTTGCCAAGCAAAAGATTATTTTAGAGTTATGCTTGAAAAACGACAGTATGAAATCGTTCGTTTGCTTAACGCATCTCGGCAAACAATGTCCGATGTTTCGTTGAAGGAGATTGGCATTGATGGCCAAAGTTCAGGAAGTGAGGGAAAACATACGGTGAACGCTTTCAATGGCCGTAAAATTATCAGAACGCGAGTTCAACGACATTCGAGGATTTCCATGAGAAAGATGACCCGTGAATTGATAATAAGGGACCGCCCAGTGATGCGAATGGCAAAAAACAGAGCTTGGACTAAAGCCTTAGAAGTTTTAAGAAGTTCAGCTTTTTACTGAAGAAAACAAACTCGTGTGAATCTAAAGACGCCGAAAACTTTTGCAACGGCCGCAAGTGAGTGCTGAGAGAGATTCCTTTTCAGGAATGAGAAGTTCTTTACTGTCCAAATGCTCCTAACTCCAAGAACTATAATACATAACTTGTATAAGCTCCCAGTACTTCAACAGCTCTTGAACATCACAAAAATTCAAAGCTGGTCAGGGTCTATGGTGGAATTTATATAAGCAGCAAAACATTTGTTGTTTTTTGCTGATGAGAGAATTAAAATAAACCAAAAAAAAATGTGCCAATAGGCAAAAAATGTTCATGGGCAAAACGCACTTCGGCAATGTAAAGTGGGTTTCAACAAGTCTCCACACTATCTGGCAAGGCTAAAAAGAAAGAAGAGTGGTGCGAAGCGCATTTTCAAGACACAAATCTGGAGAATGGGTACAATATTCACGGAATCTCAATCTCATGATTACGGTATGTGGTGAAATCTTCATAAGCCAGATAACATCTTCCGTGCACGAGTAATTACCTTCACATAGTGGCTATGTTACTCGGTTATAATCCCTAATGTTGCGAGTTTGGTCCTACGGCAATCAACACCATTCACCCACTATGGTGATCCACGACTTTGAATAAGAAATTCTCCAAGGCTATTATGGCGCCCTTTACCGACAGCAAAAGTCATCAGCTGCATTAGAAACAATCACCATCATTAGAACCAACACCTTACATAAGTTCTAATATTGTTCGTCTCACTACCGACACACTGGTGGGAGAGTATGTGGTGAAAGCCTCATAAGCCAGATAACATCCTCCGTAAACGAGTAATTACTTTTGTATAGTGGCTATGTCACTCGGTTACAAACCATAACGTTGCGAGTTCATCCAATTGGTCCACTACAAACCATTCATCCACAATCTATGATCCATTTTGGAGTCTAAAGTTTGCACTAAACGGCATTAAAGTTTGGACTCTAGAGAAATAACTTCGATGGAAATGGGATAGATTAAAGGTAGAAGATTTGTGGTCCATTGCTGAAAATCTCAATAAGCGTAACTGAATCACTGCAAATGATGGTCACTTTGAGACAAATTAAATTTATTTATTAGTAAAAGTCTACTTTTATTATTATTTGTTATATTTGTTAATTAATCAATTTTTTATTAATTTATATTAAAAATTGTTTATCAGGTTCCATTTTTAGGTAATTGTTCTAACACGCACACACACAAAAAAATTAAATCCAATAGATAGTCAACCCATAAATGTATTCTGATCAAACTTATAATAAAGATATAAAATTATAATGATAAAAACCATTAAAAAATTTAATTCTTCTCTTTATTGGCATTTTCGAGTTAAAATATTCACATTCATATGGAATGGACAGATAGATTTACTTTCTCTTTAATGGTTTAGAAGCACATTTGATATGTACCTATAATATTAGTGTAAAAATCACTTGCAAACTTTATTTGTACAAGTTGTTTTGTTTTTGAATCCACTTGCTCATAGATAGAAATGCAAAATTCGTCGGACTAAGAAATAAAATCCTCCGAAATTTCGAGATAGAATTTTTTTGAAGATTGCAATTCTTTTTTATTCTAATTTCCTTTCGTTTTCTTGTGAATGAGAAAATAAATAATTTTCTTCCCATTTATATGTAATCTTTAAAAAATTTGAAAATTAAAAGAAGTTATGAGATACGAAGACTCAAAATATTTTTAATTTTATAGCTTAAACAGGCAAATTAAATTTCCTACTAATTGACCCAAATCTTATAAATTTATGAAAGATTAAGCCCAAAACTTGCCTGTAAGAGACTGATTTACGACTTCATTATTTTTAATCATCCAATTGAGTATATGCATACCAGATTCCGTCAATATTGCATCAACCAATTAGTATGGTAAGGCTTTAATGGAGACTTGTTTAGGTAAGATTAGCAAGACTTATGGGTAAACGTGACTTAAAATATTCTTAAAAACTCTTTTGTACAGGCATGTTTAGTCAACAGTATGTGGTGCTAGCTTCATAAGCCAAATAACATCTGCGATGCTGAAGTCAACTTTTGTATTATGATCATGTTACTCGGCTACAGGCCCTAGCGTTGCAGGTTCGTATCGCAACCTACAATCGGTACAAGTACATTGACGTAATTCGAAATATGAAATTTATGTTGTTGATGGTGATGACGTATCCACTTTACAATGGAAAGAAGGGGGCTGTAATTTCTGAGGGTAGAGCCCCCTGAGTACCCGAGAATAGAAGCCTGACTTCTAGATCATATGAAGATGACACACACTTATCAGATTCGCTTGAATAGCCCCTTTTTACATGGGGCGCATTCCCACACCTCACAGATAGAGGAACTATTAAGCCCAGATCGACGATCGAACCCGAGACACCCTGATCACGAGGAAGACACACTACCTCTGTGACAGGATGCCGGATCATGTTGTTAATCATGAGATTTTATAGTAATAAGACGATAAATAAATATATTTAGCATCAATCCTTTGTTTTCAAGCAATACTACAGCAACAAACAAAAGATTTCAAAACAAAATTTGTAGGTGTATTTTTTTTATCATTATTGCTCAAACATGAAGGCCATTTTTGGATGGTTGCAGAAATATATAGACTTTCAAGTAGCTTTTTGGCACTACAGATCAACGTTTTTATTAGTTTTCTTCAGTTTCACTTAGTTGCCTACGTTTCAGATCGAAAATCGTTTATTTAAATACGCATGCAAACCAATAGAAGAATGACGTAAACGAATATGATTTCATCACAATCATATAAAAAACAATCAAACTACATAGATAATTTTCCTGTGTAGGACCAAGCCTCTATCTATAATTTATGTAAACACCGAAAATTTAAACACTAGTTCCCAGACGATGGGTAATTTAATTGTGAAATTCACATTGATTTATTATAGGTATTTTTAAAGGATTTCATTTACAATCACTTATTCATTTTATTTTCCGTGCTATGTAATGTTTTGAAGATCAAGGCCGCCCCGAATAGTTTTTGAAATCCCAACACTCACCTGTCTGTATCTAGTACTACAAGAAACAGGAATGAACAAAATACGAGTCAAAATTCAACTAAATAGGCTCCGAGGGGAAATTTACCATTTTAATAATGTAACCTTGAAAGCCAGAAGATCGTTAAAATGATAAGCTGTTATCATTAAACGCGTTTATTTCAGTTTGGAATTTGAATTTAATAAATTGTTTTACGGACGATATCTCAAAACGATCATTAATTACATTTAGCCATGAAACATTTATACGATCAATATTCAAACTTTGTTCCATGTCTTGACAAAAATTAAATATTAAATTCATGCTGCATTGACGTCAAATGCAGAATATTAATTAAAAACCATCAAACTGTCATTAGCATTAATATTTCTAACAAGAATTTAGAATAAAAAATGACTAAAATATTTATTAAGTAAGAAAACTTTCTTTATTAGTTTGTTGTAATTACATGAAGATACTTAATATGCAGAGTTCAGATAATGCGATTAAAAATGGGCTTGTAAGTAAAAATAACATTAGGAGCATTTTTAATTTTTGGTTTTACTCGAATTTATTTGGAATCATAGCTACATATTTCTGCCTCTACATCTCTTCTCTCTCTTTCTATA
>JAOUZG010013621.1:1796371-1819374 GCA_026289955.1 Argiope argentata | reverse complement strand
GCATGATATTTTCTTACTTATTTTACTTGAAGCATGATATTTTCTTAGTTATTTTACTTGAAGCATGATATTTTCTTACTTATTTTACTTAAAGCTTGATATTTTCTTACTTATTTTACTTGAAGCAGGATATTTTCTTACTTATTTTACTTGAAGCAGGATATTTTCTTACTTATTTTACTTGAAGCATGATATTTCGTTCTTACTTTATTTAATACTTAAGCATGTTATATAAATTTTAATACTTTGGATGAATTTTATGGTATTGAAATGAATGAATAATGTATATTATAATGAATTTTTAGACGATACCAGATTTCAAAGTCAAGAGCTGATTGGAGTACATATATCAATGCCTTATTATATTTATTATCTATAATTTTATCTCTTGATCAATAACTATTATTCATACGTCTCTTCAAAAACATTGCGAATGATTGTTGAATGCTTTAAAATTAACTAACAGCATTATAAAGACTATTATTAAGCATATAAAAAATTGAAGTTTTTGTGTATTTATTTCTAAATATATCTACTAATATATATATACTAATAATTAAGTAAATGTGCGTATGTATGTTGGACAAATAGTTTGTTCTACAGTTAACGAATTTGGTTTAGGTATTACAAAGTATACATTACCTTGTATACTTTAGAGCTTGAGAATATGAAATGTGAATTTTTTAAAAATTTAATAATAATTTTAATCAGTTAAATTTTAAGCCGATTTTTGCCGTTTTACTGCTATAACCAAGAAAAATATTAATGCACAAATATGAATTTTTAACTGGACCAATTTTAATATCGTGCATGAATTTCATAATTTTTGGCACTTTTATATTAAAAAAAATTTTTTTGCCAAATCATCAAACATTGTAATTTGCATTATTATCATTGTAGTCCTGAAATTCAAGCGTTTACATTGTTTTTATGAAATATTTAATCGCATCTTTTACATTGTCGAAAGTTTAAAAAGGCGTATTTAATTTAATATCTGTATAGTTTACAAGACTAATAAAAAAAGCGAAGTTAAAATACTGAGAAAGCTAGGAGACAGGTGAAATGGGTATTTACCTTTTTAATAACACAATGACATCATGGGACTGGTCTCCATTAGAAAAATTCAATAACAAAAGGAAAAGAGCAAGTGCATGGCAATTTGCTGAAATAATGAGCATGAAACTATATCTAAAAATTTAACTAAAATTAAGTATGAGTAATATCCCTAATTGAATGGTTGGTTTCCAAAGGCAACGCGTTCGATATTTATAGTACTAGCAATGCTGTTTAGGCACACTACTATATGTTCTCATTTATATGTATTCTACCATCCTTTTAGGTTTGCAAGGAAAATCTTTAATTGTATGTATTTGTATTTTGCACAAGTGTGACGTGTGGATTACAGTCCAAAACGAAACAAGTTCTCACCTTCAGGAACCACAGCAACCACCAGGCAAGCGCATCCGGCCAGCCCCAAGAACGAAGCCGATGACCACCGCCTGCCCCATTTCTCCATCAAGTACCAGATGGACAGCAGCCCGGGAAACTCGACTATCGTGAGGGCGAAGAACGTCAGGAAGGGGTTGCCCTCCAGGTTTGGAAGATTGTACTGAAGACCGTAGTAGGCCAGATCGTTGGCTGCCCTTCGAAAAAGAAGTGAATTGAAATCAAAACTCTTTTTGAATTAAGTTGCAAAACAAACAAAAATTTTGAAGGCAGGAAAATGAATAGCAAAAGTAAGAGTATTCAAAACTATCACTAGAATGATGACTTGCTCTGATGGTCTGTTAACTAACATTTGTTAATTTGTAATCATGTTAAGATGTATTAATTATCCATATTATCTATATTGTCTTACGTTGTGTTTTGAAGAAATTCTTTAAAGGGTGGATAAAAGTATGTAATATACTAATTCACATGACGCAAGTCACATAACCAAAATATTTATTGGATGATGCTTTATTCAAATAATTCATGAATGAACTCGTTATATATTATATATTCGCTGCATTATGAAACAATTTTTTTTACGTCCAGGGGTATTAATGATGTCAGTTCGCATGACATTGTCGTCACATTTCAAAACTGCTACTCCATTTGTAATCTAATTGTGCAATATTGAATACTTTTTTCCTCGCAAAAAGTGTAGATTTAGAATTAATTTCAAAAACAGATTTAAAAATTAAATTGATGCAAGTCCTTTAGATGTGTTGTGTGAATGGACAGCTCTTAGTCATTCTGCTATTCTTAAATGGCTCAAATAAGAGATTTAATGGCGACAGTTTCATCGATTCTAATGATGTAATTTAGTACACATTAACCTTAACTTCTACTCTCTCAATAATTAAAAAGATAGACAGCAATAATGGTTAGCAATTCTATTATATGGATGTTAACCATGGCTGTCTGTTTATTGTGTTAAGGCATGTTATGACTGAGGAGTACGAATCAGAAGAAAAGTTCATAAACTCTATCTTCTGGCCATACATTTTGCTGGCTTTATTTGAAAACTGACAGACTGAAATTCGCTTTGCCGATTCTACTCAGTACTATCAGACGAGCTGATGGCTTAAAGGTTTCCTATTCATCCTTCAAGAAGTGTCTATAATGGCAAATTTCCAATTCAAGTGCACCCATGAAGACAATAACCTCACGAATATGATAGATAAATTAGATATCTCAATCAAACAATAATATGCGCTATAAAGTCACTAGGACCCACAGAATGTTAAGCTTAAAGTTTATCGTATATTTTTGATTTAATTATTAGATAAAATAATTGAATGTAATAACAACAGTGAATACCACAATAACGAACTCTCAGTTCAATTTAGTTTATTATGTGAATGCCCCGTTTCTAAGAAACAATAGGGCTATTTGACCTCGTAATTTTGAGCCGCGATCAGACAACGAGAACAACACTTGAGCTGGCACACCCCTTTTCACACTATACTACACCAGCGGAAGGACGTTTGACTCGGAAGGATTTAGCGCGCATATACCCGCTTACTCGACGGTTCTTCGGTGGAATCGGGTCAAAACCCGGGACCCACCAGTTCCGAAGCTGATATCTTACTACCAGACCACCGTTGTTCCAAAGGGAGGCGATGTTTACGGGGCAATGAACTCTCAGGGTAAATTTTCAAGTTTACCAATTTCATTAGATATTACTAGTTTTAAGGATTTATACCAATCCAATGAATTTTCATTCGAAAATATAGGATTTTGTTTAATCTGATGCCAGTAAAACAACAACCAGATTTCAAAACCCGTATTAAGTTGGACACTTACCAGCAGAATGTCACAATTAAGAATTTCTTTCTTAAATTAGGGTATCTGAGAAGATCCATGACACTACCCTGCGTGTTCTCTTCACTCTTCTCTTTCTGTACTTTCTCGCCAAGGATCTGAAACAAAATTTCAGCAATCAGTCGAGATTTGCATGTCAGAATTTTTCCAAGTTGTTTCAAAATATACATCTATATTAATAAAATGCATCTCGAAATGCGTTGCTAAGCGCAAAACTGGAGAACGGCTGGACCGATTCGGCTAATTTTTTGAAAATATTTTCGTTAAGACACGAGGTTGGTTCTTATAGAGAGAATAAATTAAAAAACTGCGAGGAAAATAGTTAAAACGACACTCTTCTTACTTTCCCGCCAAAATTCTTCATTTCCTTCCCCCACACCAACTGAGTAAGATAGCAGGAAGTTATAAATTATGATTTGTTTAGAAAGAAATATGCCAAGTCAGTTGGTTTTCATTCATAGATAACGGGATGTTTAAAAAAGAGAGAAAATAGTTGCTTTTATTATTAGTCTGTATGGATATTTAATTTATGCCTGCTCAAAGGGAAGGGAAGAAAAAAAAGAATGAAAAGATGGGGGGGGGGTCACTATTATTTCCTCTGTGCGCGGCATTTTCCAAGCTGTTTTTAAACTTTCGCATCTCTCGAAAACCAACTGTGTCTTTATTTGTTTATTGTGTTTACATTTATGAAAATTTGATTATCATTATTCTATAAAAACGTAGAATTTTAGACCTTTTCCTCCACCATTTAAGTAAAATATCAGTTCCGGGACAATCATTGCACGGATAGAAAGAGAAAGATGAGTAGTACAATGAACAGAGCATCTGAAGAAAATAATACTATAAATGAATTATATGATTATCAAAATTTGTTTGGTTTAAAAATATTTTGGTGAAAAACCTGTTATGAGACACAGATACATAAAATATAATATGAAAATTTTAGCGAGCATTAATACAGGCGAACCGACTGGTCGCCAAAGGCGGCTAGTAATTAAATATATTTCTCTCCAAGGCGAAATCGGATACGCACGTCCAAGAATTTTGTTTTACTGTGCGTGGTCTAATTTTAGAATAAAAACACAGTTAGCCCAAAAAGTATTGGAAAAGGAAAGCCATCCCAATCAGCGATGTTCAAAAGGAGTCATAACATTTACAATAATTAATACCTCTAGATTAGCGCTTCGGAATTGTCCCAAGTTCAAATTGTGCATTCTTGCTTTTAAAAAATTGTCTATCTTGGATATATCCATGAATGCTCCAGTTTTTATCTTCAGAGTCGGGTGCATGAGCATTTTATGCTTCTATATATGAACACAATTGAATATGCATTTGGATTATTATTGTCAATTAAAGCCAAGATTTGACATGAATTATTATATAAGTAGCAAGATTACATACCAAATATTGTTTATATAAACCATTGTGTTGACGAATTATTATGTTTGTATACTTGCAAATATATAGATGGGCAGCCATTAAAGCTATCATATAAAAATTTGCCGGCTTTCTGGCACAGAAGTTGCGCATCTTCCTCGTGTTCTGGGAGTCCCGGTTCAAAGCATGGTTGTCTATCTGTGAGATGTGTGAATGCGTCCCCCTGTAAAAAGGGGCTGTACAAGCGAATGTTGCGAGTGTGTGCTAAGCCGTACTCTTGGCCCTAGTTGGCGCTGCTTCAAAAATAAGAGACGCTCCTTTCGGCTTAAATTTACTGCTGCTGTATCAGCGGGGGGCTTATCCATAGACAAGAGCCATAAGTAAAAACAACAAAAACAGATCAAAATTTAACCGATACTTGAGATGATAAAATTATGTTTTGAATTTATCATTATTCCTCTAATATTTCATGTTTGTAATTTTCGAGTTTTCTTGCAACTGGATCAAAGTCAAACCTCTGGAAAATATAATTCTTTCAAAATTTGATAGATACCTGCAAGCTTTATCTGAAGATCACATGACGAATTTCAAAAGTTAAGCTTAAAGTTTTTTTTGAGCAACCCTTTTCACAAAAAGACCATCAAAACGACAGACAGATGGACATAATTACAAAAACGTCTTCTTTTTTTTCAAACTCACGACGGTTTGAAATTTGAAGTTTTTCAAAAGTCGAGTTCAAATGTTTTGACGATTATAAAATTTTATCTTTGTATGCTTTAAATAGGAGAAAGTAATAAAAAATCTACAGCACGAGGTTGTTCTCTTTCAATCCGATAATATATGCACCAAAAATAAAATTAAAATCTGATGAGGAAATGAAAATTCCGGTTTCACTCGTTCGATAGAACAATTTTTGCAAGTGCACAAAGCACCCGCTTTCAAGAAAGATATTCCTTCAAGGACACATTCAGTGTTAGAGCATTTCTTGCTTGAAACAAGTTCTTTGTGTTCATTAAAGGATTTTAAGACAGGAGCATACTTTTGCTTTCATCAAAATATCCCGCCGATCCACCTTTTTGCCGTTCGTCTTCGCAATCGTCATTAGAACGTCGGCAGCTTCTTCATACTTCTCATGCGCCAAAAACCACCTCGGAGATTCAGGTAAGAACCTATAAAATTATTAATTAATTTAATTAATTAAGTAATAACCAGGGTTTTTCTAGGAATTAAAATGTTTTCATTTTTTTTTTCATGGCTGTTAATTAATACAAACATTTTGTCAAAATATTATCAGCAAAAACTTATTAAAGTAATTTTATCTTAAAAGTAAATCTTATTAAAGTAATTTTATCTTAAAAGTAAATCTCATTAATGTGGTTTTTATAAGTAAAATCTTATTTAATTAAGATCTACACTAAAATTTATCTTGTGCTTGTCATTTTTACGTAAACTGTGACTAATTTACTACAAAAAATACTATCATTTGTTGAAGACTTCAGTTATTGTATATTAAATTATTTCGTAACGGTTTCATTTACTGTTAAAAGAAAGTAAAATATATTTATAATTAGAAAGCATATAAATACTCATTAAGATTTAAAAAATATTTTTAAATATATATAATAATCTTCATTCTAAAATATATTTTAGATAAATTATAATACACACATTCCTTATTTTTCGAGATATTTAATTAAATTGAGAATTTGAGTTTTCTTTCTCAAATATAGAATACACCAAACGATTTTTAAAAAATCATTAAAAACTCAGTTTTTTTTTTTAAAAAATCACAATTCTTTAATTAAATTTTGCATGTTAATTTTACTAACCATAAAGAAATAAAATAATGCTAAAATATAATACAAATAAGGGATACTAAAAATATCGCTTTTAATTACAGAAAAATGAACTATTTAATCAACTGCTGTAAAATCTTTATTGAAAACTCCTTCATTTATAATATTTGTGGTTAAATTTGATGAAAATCAATTCAGCAGTTGATATCGATTTCAGAAAGAAACAATAAGAAAATGATAAACAAGAAAAATAGAAAAGAAAAATCTTCCTTTTCATGTGTAATATTTCTGTTAAAATAAAACTTGTGTTATTTTGGATTTCTCAGAGGAAACGGTCTTTCTAAGTATTTTTATGAAACATGGAAAAAATCGTTTGGTTCTAATTTCAAATTTTTATATCTTTTTTTTATTTAGTTTTTAAATAATTGTGTGATATAAAGTTTTCTTCATTCACAAAAGGGTGTCTGGGAATAAAAAATTGGATACTGCATTTATTTCCTTCGTAGAGAAACATCTGTCTCTTCTGCTTAGATTTATTTTAATTTTTAAATGGCTCTAGATGGTGGTTGAAGTCCATTATAATCTTGAAATATATTTCATAGAATGTTGACATTCAATCTACGCTTTTAGTACTGAGTTTTTTTCATCATGTCAGAAAATGTTGTTTTTGTGATGAGGTTTCTGGCTCCAACAAAAATTCGTAGGCAGAAAAAAAAATTATTATCTGTGCGAGCAATTCAAAAAACCAGCTTTTAATAACGCGTTGCCATTGTCTTTATAAAAGCTCTGCTTAAAAAAAGAAGTTAATGACTGCAGCCAATAAAACCTAGAAAAATGTCATTTTGAGTGCGCGATTATATGAAATGAAATGAAATAGGAAATGCGATATTTTTTCAAATAATGAATGCGAGACAAAGTTTTTTTGGGATCGCTTACAATATTAAAGTGACTCATTCGATGAAACCATTAAAATGAATAAAAAATATAATTGAACTCGCACGAGCACGTGGTGCTTGGCCGTTCAAGAAATGATGTTCAGACATGATACATTGAAATATGCATAGCAGATCTCATTTTAATCTTTACTTATTTTTGTTCGTTTTACTTGATTCGGCATGTTTAGATATGAAAGCAATTGCCCTTTTCGGCTCTTTTGACTGGATTGGGCATTTAAAGGGCCAAGCTTCAATTTTCTCTGGGTTTTTGTTTACATTTTGAATGAGTGGGTAAAATATGCTTTGTTTACAGGTTTATGCTTGAGGAATAGATTAGCAGTTTGCAGTTTCGCGATCGCTACATAGTATTTTGTATGTTTTTGATCAGTTCTATTTTGCTTTTCCATTACGATTAGAGTGAAACACTTTACAGGTTTATTTTCTTTGCTAACTAATAAGATTACACCTTCTACTTTGGAAGTATTTTCTTATTTTGATTCAAATGGAAATCCATCGAATATTTGACTTATCTACGTATTCGAAGTCATTTTACTATTGATTTATAATTGTTATGAACGGTTTATTTTTTGTTTACGACTATCAAAATTCGATAAATCGATGCACGTACGCCATACGGGCAAACCAGTTAAGTGGTTAACCGTCTTATCATAGGGCATTTGTCATTCATATGAGTGAAGGAATTCTTCTCTGCTCAGCGTCTCTAGATTGGATAGATGTATTGGTATAAACAAATGGTTCTCTAAAAGGGCACTTACAGAGACGCCGGCGTTCTCGTTGTTTTCTTAGAGTTTTTTCGTTACGAGAATATGGAAAAGTGCGACTGTTGAGGGGGTTAAATAAGGGGAGTGAAATATTTTACAATTTTTATATTTATGACTTTATTTTGATGTATATAATATTTGCTTTCGACGGTATAGTTAAATGTTGAGTGTTTTGCTTATTTCATTCATTTTTATTAACGTTATAGTCTTTATATTAATACATATTAAGGAGTGACGGAGTCCTGGTACAAAGGGAGTGCATCTTCCCATGATCTTGGAGTCCAGGATTCAAGTCCTAGTTCGGACTATCGATTAATTTATGTTTTTCAATTCCTGTTATTAGTTCATACTCTCCCTATTTATATCTTCTTCAAATCCTGGCTCGTAAAATCATTAATCAAGAAGGTGTACCTGTGCGAAATATATGCTTATTATAGCTGGAAATAAATAGAATTTTATTTCTCCAAGACCTGAGTTTGTCTTCGGCCCAACTCACCAGTAGCCCCGGCCAAAACGTTACACTGGTAAAAGCACGTCAACCTATTGAAAACTTATCTCCTTTCAAATAAGCATACATAATAATAATGCAATACTGGTAAAAATAGGTAAAATTATATGCGATTAAAAAACGTTGATGAATATTGTCATTTATATTTATTTATTGCCTGCTCGATTTCGAGCCTCAATTATTCGTTACATTCAATTATTTAAAACCTCCTAACGAAAACAACAACATCATGTTCCAACATGATAAAGAAGAAGAAAAATTCAACGTCTTTCTTCTTAAAGAACTTAAAATCTATTTTTCCAAATCTTTCCTTCCAATTTAAAAATCAAGTTAAATTAAATAGTTTAAAAATACTTGATGCATAAGTTTTCAGTCATTACCGAATCTAGACAGATTGTTTGCAATAAAACATCAGAGTTTTTTTTTTTTAAAAAAAGAACTAAAGATTTTTTTGTACTTACTTCCAGTATCCAAACATCAGTACAGCAAGGGACGTGCAGGCGAAACCTAAGATCACCCAGTGTTTGCTGAGGTAGGCGATCAGAGGCAATGTGCATAGACCCACTGCCCACGATATATTGGGAATAGCATTTGACAAGCCCCGCTTGCTAGGGCCGACCAGTTCAAGCACTGTAAATGAAATTAAAGTTTCGTATTTGCATTATTATTTGTTCACTATCAGTTACACATTTGGATATATTTAATTACTTTGGGTGAATGGTAGGATTGAGTTCAGGACCGCACTCTCAACATTAAGGTTTGTAGCCGAGAAACATTACCACTTGATCAGGGGCTCTCAAACTTTTAGACAATGCGACCCCCTTTTTAGACTAAGTATTTTGACAACCCCTAAATCTGTCTAAAGTTTAGACAGAGGTGTTAAAAATTTTACACGTATTCAAGAGTTCGTAGAGTATGTTTAGGGAATTGGCGCCACATCCCTTGACACTTCACCTTTCTCCTTACTAGTATCATCTCATCTTGAAGATTTGATTGAACAGTTTACAGATTACATTCCAGTTAAGGATATGAGTGGGGTTGTGTGGATAGACAATCCGTTCAGTGAGCGAGCCGTAACAAAAGCTGAGCTAAGTGCCCTTCATCATGATCAACTGATAGAGATCTCAAGTGATCAGTCAGCTAAAGTAACTTTTAACAAAGCTTATATCGACAAATTTTGAATACGTTTTAAAATGGAATACCCAGAGCTGTCCACAGCAGCATTAAAAACTTTGATGACATTTTTTACACATTAAAACTGTGAACAAGGATTCTCCGTAATGATAAATTTAAAACCAAAATCAAGAAATCGCTTGACACTGGAAAATGACATTGTTTTGTGTGTTACAAAAATCATTCCGGACATTAAAAACTTGGTTAATTCCAAACAAGCTCATGTATTAAACTAATAGAACACAAAAACTAACTTGTATGAGTATTAAAAGCTTTATCTGTACTCTTTTTTGTAGTGAAAACTACAGCGATAAATTAATTTTTTAAAACTTTTCTTTCACATCTCGCGTGCCTCCTGGACACATCCCGTGAACTCCGCTAGATATTCGCGATTAGGTCGCGATTCACCTTTTGAGGACCCCTGCAATAGATAAACGTAATTAATTGTGTCCAGAAGTTGTTACCTGGCATATATAAAGCTATCATCACATACTCTCCTACAGTGAGTCGGAGGGGAAACGGACGATATTAGAGTTTGTATGAATTGTTGGTGTTGGTGCTGCAGCTGATCATGATGATATTGATGTTAACCGCTATTTCTAATGCGCCTGACGACTTTTGCTGCCAGTAGAGGGCGCTGCAATAGCTTTACGAGAGTTGCTTATTCAAGGTTGCAATCGTGGCACAATGGTTAATTTATAAACTATTAAAGATAAGATTTTGCTCTTTCTCAATTGTAAAGATACTCTAATTAATACAAACAACTATATTTTAAAATTTTTTAAATAAATGCACCACTAAACACATTTCGAAGTCTAAATTTTTATGCATGCAACTGGTCATATTTAAAAAATATTCTTGGTAGCATTTATTCTTCCCTCCAAATATCAGCATTTTAGACGATAGTAATAAACATCCTTTGGTTAAAGCCGAATATTAATAATAATAATTGCACAGATCAAAGAGTAAAAATCACGAACTTATTACATTAGTGCAAAATCTCATGTAACAAGATTATAAAGTGTAATTATATTTGCCTGATATAGATTCATGATTTTTTTTCAAAGTTAGTATTTAAATTTGCGATGCGAAACACCCACCTATTTTGGCCCCAACCAAACAGCTGAATGTCTAGAGGAGAATATTAGCCGTTTCGTTGATTCAAAAAGAATCACAAGAATAAAAGACAACTCATGATAATTCTCATATAACAATAGCAAGCGTTGCTAACTTTGTTTGGAAAGTATATCATCGGTTTCTTCGTGCAAAAAGTTTACTGCTTTAATTAACAGGGGAAAATAATGGCTCATTTTTGCACTAGTCAAACGGCTGAATGTCTAGACGAAATCAATTAATATTTGGTTTTCGTAGAAATAGTCACAAAGATTGCAGAATAAAAGTCACTAATTCTGATTGCACGTGATTGAAACTTTCTTTGTGTTTCAAACATATTTGTAATTCCACCCAAATTATCTCTCGTAAATTAATGTCCCGGTTGAAGGGTCGCCATCTTTCTCCTGATCTGGGTGTTCTAGATAAGAGTCCCGGTTCGGACATGGTTGTTCTTTTACATTCTATCTGTGAGATGTGTGAACATACCCCCTGTAAAAAGGGATTGTGCAAGCTAATGTGACACATGAAGGTTAAATCGTACTCTTTACCCTAGTTGACACTATTGAAAAAACATGAAACGTGTACCGCTAGCTTCAGAATCCAGATAATTCATCGGACATTAGTGTCATTTTTGTCCCATTGTTATGTTACTCTGCTACGAGCCCTAGGTTCGGTCCTTGACTTTCAATTACCACAGACGCTCACTTGGTTTAAATCGTCAACAGATCTGTCAGTGAGCTTTTAATGTTTCATAAGTAACAAAAACAAGAGCTCTCATGAGATTTCCCTCCTTTATTATTAACTGACAGCATATATGACAAATACTCACCTATGACAAAAGGTAATTGGAACAGAGATGACATGAGACCGCCATTTATTGTGCGTAACACTAAGAATGCCATGAAATTCGATACCAGAAGAGATGCCGAAGCGGTGATAACTGTGACTGAGACTATGATGAAAAACACAGGTCTTCTGCCGATTCTGGAAATAAATAAGAGGGAAAAAAATGCTTGTTTTTAAAACTGAAGACTTATCTGTTATCCAATGCGTTGCATTTTCAAAAACTAAAATTCGTGATCCCTTATTAAACTCACATTTTGAAAAGTTATCGAACAATTTGTATCAATTTCAGTGAGAATTTGAATATGTTTGCGTTTTATTAAAAAATGCCTAAAATATTACGATATATGCACGTGATAGCTTGATTGGTAGGGCGTTGACTTTGCATCCCTTGAACTGCGAGTTCGAGTCCTGCAAGACGAAAACTCTCCGTGTGGTTGGCGCACGTTAAATCTGTCTTGGTCAGAAAATCATCCATGATGAAAGTAATATCACTGGGTACTAGGGTACCCAGCTTCTGTTCCAGAAGCTTCTGTTCCAGATCTAAATTACGATGTATGGAGGAATGATTGAAGTCCGTAACGTGATAAGGGTTTATAACGTGTGTGAGATAGAAGTCAGGCTTATGTCCTCCGGGGCTCAGGGATCCGTACCATCAAAAGCTTTCTCCCAGGAGGGGCACCTCGTAATTTAAGATGAGATGCTTCTGATATGGTGGTTGGATCCTCCCGTCAACGATGGGTCATACTTCCTACAGGGAGTGTTGTACCGTGGCTGGTAATGGCCATTAGGACTCAACCACAGTTCACGCCAGTGTTATTGTTGCGGCGTTCCGGTCTTTCAGTTTTATGTTTAATCCGTGTGTTATCATGGCGGGTCTGAGAGTCTGTCTATGACGTATCCTCAGAAGCTACTGCACTCCTCCTTTCGTTGTGAAGCGGAATACGAGAATAATATTACAATATGGTCAGAAAATGCGAAATGTACCTGAAAGTATTCAGAAATGATTAAAAAATGCGTTTTTGCTTGGCTTTTGCTGTAAAATATTGATTGCGTGTAAATCTCTTCTCTTAAATTTTATATTAACCCCTTAACCGGTTTATTTTCCTTACTATATAATAAGATGACACCTTCTATTTTGGGAATATTTTCTTATTTTTTTTTCAAATGGAAATTCATGGAATACTGGGCTTATCTACGTATTCGAAGTCATTTTACTATTGAATTTTAATTGTTATGAATGATTAATTTTTCTTTACAACTATCAAAATTCGATAAATTGATGTACGTATGGCGTACGGGCAAACCAGTTAAGGAGTTAATGAACTCTCCAAAAATAATTTATGTGTCAGCGTTTAATTGTAATACACATACACCTTATTATTTAAATATTTGAGCATTTATCCTGCGTTTGAACCTCCCTAATTCTGTCGAATCTCATGAAGTCATGACACCAATAAGAAATTTGGAAATATATTTCAAACTGCTCATTGATTTTTGTGGCAATGAAGCTTCACTTTTTAATTCCTATAGTAAATAACGCATACTTTACTAAATCCTTTTACTTTAATTTTCAATGATAGAAGGAAAATATCCAATTAAATATGCAAGGAAAATAACTGCAACATTTTGAATTTCATCGCCTCAAAGCATAGATTTGATTTTTGAAATTAATTGCATTTGTAAAGCAATTGCAATCATCAAATTTTAAATGGTATTAATAACATTGTACCTGTTCTGTCGATTGTGCCTACTGAATTTTTCAATGTGGTCGATCCCGTGACGTCATCATGCCATTAGAAGTATGATTATGTGGTAAATCTAATTGTGATGCTCAACATCGCTTTCTCATTTCTCATTTAAATTGTGCAGATAATTGTGCAAATGATATCGATAATGAAAATAAGTTGTTTTTTGAATTACAAAAATCTGAGAAGTAGTTTCGTGGCAACTAATCTACTACCATAAATAGAAGTTTTTGAATTTTAAAAAAAGTCTAAAAGTGAATTTTTCTCAATAATATTTTTTGTGCTGAACACAAGAAAACATCAAAATCTCTCTTCATTTTTGATTAATTAGATGTCTAATTAAAATTTAAGAAAAACAAAAACATTTCAAGGTTAACGAACATACACAATCATGTCTGGATGCAATGTGCTAACACTAACACATACACATCCATTTTGCATGATTATTATTAAACTTTGATATGGATTAAATACCAAATGAGAATACCTTTTCTCGACTTTAGTTTATTATTATACAATTTACAAAGCTCTATGCTAATTTTTAAAACATATTGAAGAAAATCGAATATGAATTTGAGCCCCTTATTTTTTATTGATTTTATTTAAAATGTGATACAATTCTAATTTTATAGTCAAGACAGTAAATAGAATTATATTTATGTACTTTGGACGGTTTTTTTTTGTTATTATGTTCTCATGCACAGGAATAGACAGACCAATAGACGGCCAATCTTTGACAAACATAGACTAAAATGTGACACAGATCATTTTTGAAGACAAATAAAAATGCCAGATTTCGAATGATGAAATGGAATGGAAAAGGAGCCACAGAATAAAATGGAACAGTTTATTTTTAAAATTAAAAACTGACACTGCAAAATAGTCTGTCTCACAGGTTAAACAAATGGTGAATATCTCAGCCAAAGAAGTAACGTGTACTTATAATAAGGCGACTGTTGAATTTATTGAAATAAGTTTCAGCGCCCCTATTGTTAAAATAATGAAGCAGCAAAAATAACTCAAAAAATCAAGGAGATCTCCCCAAAAGTACGGCCAGGAAATCATATTCTATATATACCGTTATAAAAACTCAGGATAAAGTTACCTTTAAAATTAACAGATATTTGTGATTAAGATTATGAATTTTCTATGACTTGAAAAAGTGTTCGTCTCTGTATTCTCTGGTGTTATAATACGATTTTCCCAGGTTTACAATACCTAAATGACATTTAAACAACTAAGAAAAAAACCAAAACTTTTTCCGGTATTTTTACAACAGAATAGTGCACATTTTCCTAAGTGATTTTTTGGCCTATCTTATTTTTTTAGTTACTTTTTGGAACTTTCCCTCTTTTTTTGCCAGTATCAATAAATTCAGTATATTAAATTCACATCAAGTACAAGTTACTTCCATCGACGTCCTGGAAAAGGGGTAGAGTGTCTTCCCCGTGATCAGGGCTTCCCGGGTTCGAGTCTCGGTTCGGGCATGGTTGTTTTTTGTGTTCTATTTGTAAGGTGTGTGAATGTGCCCCCCTGCAAAAAGAAGCTGTGCAAACGAATGTGTTAAGTGAGTATCAAAAGTCGTACTCTTGGCCCTAGTTGGCGCTACTGTAAAACAAGAGACGCTGATTAGGCTGAAATCCGCTGACAACCTCAGGGACCCTGTCCATGGCAAGAGCATAAGAAACAACAACAGAAGTTACTTCCGTAATTATACGAGACACCCTTTTGAATTTAAAAACTTTAAAGGGACTTTCCTGATCACTCTATTTCCTATTCTGCAACACTTCTGTCAAAATAAATAAATAAACTTCTGTGAAATTCCACAACTAAGTACATTTTGCTAACCACTCCCACATCAAAAAGAATGGATGCGTTTTGGACCAATCATTGTTCGCTACCTTTTGAGGAATTGAATGCTTCCTCCGTCCGTGCATATATAAGGAAGTGCTTCGTCTGCTTCGGAAGGTTGAAGATTGATAATCAATAAAGTACAAAACATATTAAGGCCAAACGATCGGGTTGCGATACATCTGGGAAATTATCGGCGACATTAGGAGAACGATTTCTGCACCCGCCAGATATAAATTATTTATTACAGCTGAAAATGAGTGGACTGAATTAATAGCGATCAACTGGATAGAGAAATAGAGGAAAATGAATATTGATATAATAAATTTGCTATTGATGATACGGAGATATAAATATTGGATTGTGAAGTATAGTAATAAATTACAGTATAATCGCTTTCTTTTAGATTAGTAGGTTAAGAAAATAGATGGCAAGATGATATATTTATATAACTTCATAATGAGCATAATTGAGTTCAATGATGATGAGGATATAACTCGAGAATCAGCGACATGTTGTTTTGAATAATTGCTACTCTTTAATTAATAAATGATGCAAGCAGCCTTTGAAACTGGTTTGTAAGCAAGATAATTGATTTTTTTGGCAGCTGAACCGTTGATATGGAATGTATATAATAAATTCTCAAATTGTTATTTTTTTATGACTGAAAAACATGAATTTAAAATAATCGAATAGATTAAAAACATGAATTTGGATAAAAATTCTATTTTTTTGCGGTTTTAAAAAATGGACACGTTTCTGTTTCTAGTGATAATATTATGTGAGAACATGATATTGTTTTGGTGTCTAAAAATTTATGGGTTAAAAAAATATTGTTGCCACCGGAAGTTATCGGTTGAAATTTTTTTTACCTGCTTTTAGCAGTATAGCATTATTATTATGTATACTTTTTTGAAAGCAGATGCGTTTTTAAAAAGTTGGCCTGCTTTTAATAAGTACCTCTTTATTTTTTTGTAGGAAATGTATTACGTATTTAGATGGAAATTTCATTTTCCAGCAGGACAATGATCCTAAACGCCAAAATGTGGTGCCTTTTTGATTGTAAACAACAGACACATACACTACCACTATCATGACGTCAGTGCCATTGAATATCTGTGGGTCACACTCGAAATAAGGGTTTAAAAACCGAAAACTAGAAACGAATTTCATTTGAAACAAGCGTTGCAAGCAGAATGAGTTAAAATATCTTCAAACGCCACCAAAAATTGGTCGTATCGGTACCACGGCGTTCAAAGGTCATTTTAAAAACCAAAAGCAATGCAATTAAACATTGACACTTTCTTTCCTTGAAGGATAATACAAAAATTACGCTGGTATATTTTCAATTTTTGAGACAAGAATCTGTTTGAATTTATTTTAAATGCTTCTGATATTTTTCAGTCTAGAGGTTTTCATTGATTTTTCTTTATTTTTACTTTCAATTAAACCATTTGTTAGGTGTAAAAATAAAAACATGTCTGTACCAAACGGTAATGCGTTATTTATATTGAAAGTCGGAATTATCAATCAAAAGTAAGGTCTACTCTCAATTGTTTAAGTCACTGTCTATTTCTTTTACACTTTCTTTCCTCTGACTGGAATTTTAATGACATGGTGAGCCCTCTACAGATCATTTTAAATTTTTTTCAGTTCCATTAATTAGCAAAACTTTGATTTAAGACAATTTTTTTATAAACGAGTCTGAAATTTTCGTACCGCGATTTTTTTAATGTTGTTTTATGACAATAAGCAATGACAGCAATTTTTGTACCTTCAATGTTATTGTTTCATATATATAGACACGTACAACAAAAAATAATTAATTAAAAAGGCAAAAAATTATGTTAAATAATAAAAATAAACATTTCAAATTCTGTATACATTATTGCTCTTATTAGTTTTAGATACCTTTTTTTAAAGACAACAATCTCAATTGTTTGATTAAAAAGACGCATTCACACCCAATAGCTCGAAAGCCGTGATATCAATAGATTAAGAAAGATATATCTGTAGTTGTATAAATTAAAAAAAAGATTAATTTGTATGGATTTTTTTGCAGATAGATGCTTTAATACAGGAATTTTATTAAAAATAGACTAAGAACTAAACTATGCAACTCAAGCTTACTGTTATACTTGAAAATGAATACGCTTCCTAATCAAGGAATTTTGACGTATTTTCTCTAGAAATGCAACAACAAAAATGTTAAATTATATATTAAATTTATTTTTAAAAAATAAGTATACATTTGAATTTTATCAATCCTAAGGTTTAAATATGCCCTAAAATATTTGGTGTCCTAGCATGCTATTAAATGGAAAAAAGATAACTTAAAACAACATAACATAATAAAGGAGCAATAATATTAAAGTAAAGAACATAATTAAAATCGCTTATTTTTTTGTTTCAATCATTCTTTATTATAATCAATCATTCTTTATAATAATAACTATTTTAACATAGGTAATAAATCGCTAAATTGCAGTATTATTTTGTTAAAGCAAAAAGTAAAGAAATATTATCATTTTAACTGTAGAATTACAAAAAAATTTAACATAACAAATTTCATTACATAAATTGTTTATTACGGTTCTGTAAGTATTCATTTGATTTTTTTAAAGAAAAACTAAACTCTTTCCTTGTTAACTTTTATTGTTAATGGAGAATGAGAAAAGCGATTTATACATTATTGTAAAATCGTTTGGTTGAAGTTCTTGTTTAGGCATAATTTTACAATTTAAGTGTAGTAAAAAATATTAAATTGTGTTAAAATTTTGAAAATTAACGTCTTACAACATATATAAGAATTTTTATTTTTTGAAAGATAATATCTATCATTATTATCTCGTTATAAAAAAATCGTTGCATCGTCAAAAAATTACACTTTGAAATTTTGTTGAATCAGTATTTTTCCTTTATTTTCCTTCATAAATTAAACCTTGTATATAAAAATAATAATTCTGAAACGCTATAAATTAGACAATTTAAATTTAATATACAATTTATAAAATAAGTTTATACATTTCCAACAAATTTTAACGGCTTTTTATTTTAAAAAAAGGTCAATTACATTTACATGAACATGCATATCAGCACAATAACTCAAAAGCGTTGCGAGCTAAATATATGAAATTCGATATACAGTTTTATTATTACTCTTGGAGAATTGAAACGTAAAGATTAATCAAATTCTCGACTTCGAACTTTTTTCAGTGATTACAATATTTCCTTTTTGTATTATTCGTACTCGAGAAAATAAAAATAATCATACATTTCTAACTGATTCCTGGATGCTCTATCCATAAAAATAATTTTAATAATTGTTCATAATTGAATTATATCAGCTAATTGAATTATTTGAAATTTCTCAGCTAATTGAATTATATGAAATCAATGCAATGTAATTTGATATTGCTGCAATTGTTTTTATTACCTCTTGTTGAATTTTTTGGCTGTAAATATGGAATAGGAATAACATAACGAATAAATAAATAAATTATTTAATTGTTTAATCAAAGTAAATACTAAATCTGTTATTCTTAGTTTAATTATCTCGTAATAATTATTCTTGCATTACGAAGTAATAAATTTAAATAATTTTTATTAATATATGCATTAAAGAAAAAAAATTAATGTTTGTTTATTTTTTTATTTAATTTTAGAAAATTTGTTATCATCATTCGATGAGTGTTATTTCTCATTGAAGAAGATAAATCAAGACAAATTAATGAATATTTTGCAGAAACAATTATTTATTATAATTTTACTAAACATATAGAACTCTTAAAAGAAAATAAATGTCAGAGAGTTTATTGTTACCCAAAATTAGAATATTCCAAAGATTCAGTTTCAGAATAGAAAGAAAAAATTGATTTTCCGTATACCGTATTCTAATATGCCTCAAAAATTAAGCATTTGCTAATCAATAGTATATATTAAAAATATCAAAAGTTGAACTTTAAATTCGCACAAATAACTTTTAAAAAATGACAAAAAAAAAACCTCACAAAATTTACCATCAAACTATTTTCAGTTAATAAATAAACAAGTACTTTCTGAGACTTAAAATCCTGAAAAAGATTTTTGTATCTGAAGTATTCGTTAACGCGAAAGCCTTAATGTGTTCTATTATGATAAGAATATATTTTTGAGAACTGTTCATATATTTACTTTTAACTTTTTATGAGATGACTCAGGACGTAACAGGAGCAGGTGGTTGCAGTTTTAGTTCTACCCACACATCATTCAAACAAAATAGGGTGTGTTAAAATATGTTGATTAATTCAAGAGCTCGGCAGTAGATTCAATTTATTAGAAAACTTTGACTCAGTAGATCTTGAGAGCAAAGTTGATTTAATGTAATCATGCCTGTTTCCTGCTTCGCGCACTTTGTCGGTAGATTCTGTGAGTAATTTGGCGCATCTTTGAGCAACTAGGATATAGCATGAAAAAAGTAGAAAAAAAATTCTCTGCTATACTTTAATCTTGCAGAACGGACGATAATTTCTTTTGTCGAATTATATATCATTGGAAAGCATGATTACATTTTGCCTAATATGTCACCTCTATGAAGAGCATGACGTCAAAACTTATAAATCTGAACATTCTGAAATCTGAATCTGAAATGTCTTGCAGATTTCAGATTACATTTTGTCTAACTATCATTTCCATGAAAGACATCAAAATTCGTAGATGGAATTCGAAACGTTCTTACAGATTTTAGAATACATGTCGCTTAATCTATCACTTCTATGAAGAAAATCAAAATTTCTAGATGGAATTCGAAATGTTCTTACAGATTTTAGAATACATGTCGCTTAATCTATCACTTCTATTATAGAGCATCAATATTTCTAGATGGAATCTAAAATGTTCTTACAGATATCCGACTACATTTTGCCTTATCTATCGCATCTATGAAGAACATCAAATTTCTACATGGTATTTCAAATGCTCTTAAATATTTTAGAATAAATTTTACTTAGCTTATCAGTTCCATGAAGAATAGGAATTTATTTACGGAATTTGTTTAAAAAATAAAAATAAATAAATGACTTTATTCGCTTTTTTCAGTGATTCAGAATGATTGAGAAGTCTAGGATTTCTTATCCCAGATTTAGAGCATATTGTACAATTTGAATTTCTCTGTCAATATCTAGAAAACGTTGTTGACGTTCATTAAGGACATATTTTTTATGTGGGAGACATTTAAATCTATTTGCTTCGAAATTTATAAAAATTATTTCCTAGGAATTGCAACTGTTTCACCAAGTATTTCCAAAAATGGAGCTCTTTCATGATCTTTCCGTCGAAATGTCATAAATACCTGAACAGTAGATACTTGAAGTAAAGTAAGCAAACCAAGCACTACAATTAATACGAAAGCTCTTACCAGCAGCTATAAAATTAGACGAGTGCCTTCCTCTTATATTCAAAGTATTATTTAAAAAGTTCATTATTATAATTGTTATGTTTCTACGCTTTATTTCATTTTTAAAAGACTTATTTTTTCCATTTATTCTTACTCTTTTCTTTATAAACAACTCTTAAAAGAAGGATTCATTAGACAGAATAAGGTCATGAGGAAATTTTTAGGGACGGGGATCAATTTTTTTTCAATTTTTATAGGATGTAATAAAAGCAAAATAATGATAAAATAGAAACGAAATCTGCTTAGGATAATCTTTTAAGCAGTCTATTTATTTTTATCTACATATAGTACAAAACGAAGTCTTCTGAAAGAGACAACTAGAGAAATACTTAACTGATCTTAGAGATATTTCTATCATTTTGTAGGACATTTAATAGGGACGGTTTTAGTATATTGAAGTCGTGCCAAAATTAAAAAAAGGGTTTTATAAATGCGGATTCAATTATTTCCCAACTAAGATTCACGCATGTGAAAACAGCAGTATCTGTGTTTTGCACTTATTCGCGAATGTGCGAAAACTTCAAAATGCGCATGCACAAATAGCAAGAGATGTGGTATGTTCAAAACTCATCTGATTTTAAACATCTGTTCAAAACTCATTATGCTCCAAAAAAGGAAATCTCACATTGGTTGGAGTACTTTTAACGCCAAAGAGATTCATTTGTTAAACGATAATGAAAATGTAAAGAAACTTTTAATTAGGGAATGCCAAAAAAAAAAAATGCCTACAATTAGTAAAGAAGAAATTCTGTGGAGCGAACTGCAAGGAAATATTACGAAGATTCATTTTTTTTTTTCGTATAAGATTATAAAGAGTTGATAAACGAATGTGGAACAGTAGGTACAATGATTTATTTGTATATTTTTAAATTCCAAAACAGTTTTTCTATTTTATATTTTAAGTAAATAGTTTTGTCTATGAAAATATCATATTTTTTTAACTTTTTCACAATCTAAATATGTGTGTTATAAAAATTGTTTTCTTATTTTTGAGGATTTCTAAATATTTTTTTTATGTTTGGTTGGTGTTGAGATGCTTACGTCATATCGGACAGTTAAGTTTAATACTTAATTTTGAAGCTAATTTTTGAATTGTGAAGCTAATAATGCGATGGGAAACACTGTGAGGATACTGCTAGTTGTAAATATACAATCATACTTACTAAATAAGCTTATATTGATCAGTGTCTCAAAATGAAAGCAGCCGAAATTTTCCCCTTCGGTAACATTCTCTCTTCACAATTGTTTTACAACGACTGGCTATCTAACCATTATTTTGTTCGAGGAAAATATATCACGTGTTGCCAATGCATAGTTTGAATTTTTTGTAATATTTGTAACATTGAATTTTTATTATTTATTATATAATAATTCATGAAATAATTCTTTTTTTAAATGTAAGTATATTCTGTATGTCTCCTAAAGACTGAATGAGAGCTCATCTCCCAATCTGGTCGTTTAATCATACTCTACCCCGTGAATGAATGAACCAACGGGAATTAATAATTTGAGTAGGCGCTAATCAGATTTCATTTTGTAAAAATAGATTGGAGACGAAGGACATAAGAGGAATTTTTATTTTTTAAATTAAGAAATACATAGGAAAATTACACGAGTTACGAATCGGAACTAAATAATAATATTTAAAAAAGAAAGCAAGTAATATAAAAAAAAAATTGTAATCAATTTCTTCTAAGGTCAACAAAGAAAATTTTTATTTTAGCAACTTTTAGATACTTTTATTAAATAAATACAATTAATATAAGTAATTAATCAAAAAATTATTGATTTCCGCGAGAGTTGAACTCGCAATCTTCACTTTAACATAAAAAATACTGAAATCCTCGCATTTTACCCATTCAGCTACAGCTTATTGATTTCAATTTTCATTACAAACTGTTAAAACTCTGTTTATAGTGTTAATAGAATTAACAATAGAATTAAATAATTTATTTATAGTGTTTAATAAAATTTATACTATTAATTAATTAAATAAATTTAATTAATGAATTAATATTTGAAAAAAAACTATTTTAACGTATTTTAAGTATCATCGACTATAAGTTTAAAAATTGTATTTGAACCTGATTAATAAAAAGTATTTTATTAACGATTGGATATTTGAACTCTCTCT
>JAOUZG010013621.1:1784096-1795971 GCA_026289955.1 Argiope argentata | reverse complement strand
ATAAATTGCCATTTTCATAATAAATTAGAAAGATACACAAATGTATTAAGAGAGCGCGTATGCTGCTATTCCTAACGACATAGTGGAACTAAGAAGAATAAAAAACAGATATTTGTAATTGAAAAAATGAGAAATCCGGCCTGATGACTTTCTCAAGGGTCACCATTAAGCAAGGATTCCAATTAAAAAAAAACGGATTTTTTTTTCTGTAAAGAGTTAGACTATTGTCAAAAAAATTAACTCTTTTATGACCCGAAAAATTCCGAATTTTAAAATAGAAGAGAGGCATCAATTTTTAGCACAAAAAAAGAAGAAAATTAGAAAAAAAAAGAAAAAAGAAAAAAAGACAATTAAAAGAAACTCCCAAATAAAATTCAAGATTGAAGAAAAACATATATCACAAAAAACTAAACACAATAAAAAAAACCCATATTAGCAAAAGAACAAGTAAGAAAATAAGAAGTCTGAACATACCCTTAAGACAGAGATTCGCACCCAAGCAGTGCTAAAGAGCAAATGAATTGCTCTTATAATTTGCCTATATCTCGGCACTTTCAAGCTACTCTAGTTTTTATTTTTCTTCAATTTAATCTCGAAAAATTGAGCAATAAAATTTAAAAATCCCTGGTTTTTTTAAATTTAATTTTTTGAATTATCTGTATCAGTGAATAAATTTGAACTTTTTTTTTTATCGTAGACCCAAAAATGCATTTTTGTATCGAAATGCGGCATATTTAGGGAATATTGAGGAACAAATGCTGTTTTGTGCATAAAATACAATGCTATTTTACAATTCTAAAATAGTATAGCATTTTTTAACCGTTTCCAACTCCCCCCACTTCTACTACTGTTGAATGAAAATACTTTTGACATTTTACTTAAAAATTCCAAAGAAATTCGAACCTCTAAACCAAAACAACATTACATGAAATGATTCGATATATATATATATATATATATATATATATATATATATATATATGGTGCATTTGACTTACCTGTCTCCCAAAGCTCCATAAATGAAAGTTCCGATTGCTCCCCCGGAATTCGATAATGTGAGGGCTAAATTGGAATAATGACTGTCGCCGCATACCATATCCCACTAAAACAAAGAAAGAACCACGAATTAGTTTTTTCAAAAATTAACTATATTTTTGATTCCGTTCTCTAAACAATATGTCTTATTAATTTTGGTGTCAAAACACACACACACACACAAAATAGTGTCTATAGATAGCCTGTATAACTATTTTTTTTCAAGCTAAAAACCGTAAGGACTTCTAAAAATAGAATATTAACTTCTGCTTTCGTTCATATTTCAGTATATACATTCAGAAATGCTCTTTGCGCATGCGTACTATTATTAAATAGTACTATGTCCACACATGTATCAAGTAATGATATTTGCGCAATCTTGTTAAATAGCGCTATTTGTGCACATTCATCAAGTCGAGCGTTTTGCGCTCTTCCATTGAGCAGTACTATTTATGCACTGAAATTTTAGAACAGCAATACAGTCGTCCTCACTTTATACCTGTTAAGTGACAAACAATAAAGTAATAAATGTTAATTATTAAAATGATTCAAAATATTTTTCTAACAATGAAAATCGAGCCTCCGAAAGCCTACAAATGCCACTAATTAAGAATAGGTGTAAATGCAACCGAGGTCAACTGCCGCATAATCTCAAAAGCATACAGATAGCAAATAAAGAATTGCAACTCTGGAAAAAGGCCTGACAAGTAAAAAAATCAATTTTTCTGTATACTAAGCTTAATTTTACCTTAATGTACAGCATAGTAAAGCTATTTGTCAAAAAATTGTAGTGGCATTTAATAATATCAAAATTGATAGGACTACAAAAAATTCAATTTAGCCAAAAATTCGAAAGAGTAAAAATTTGGTCTATTATTTAACTAAAAAGGGCTTTTAAGAATTAATTTAAATATTGGACAGTTTTGATAAAATACATAATTAATAAATGAGCAGAGAAAATAAAGAATTACAGCGCTGAAGAAATGCCTGATAGACAAAAATTAACTTTTTTATATAATATGCTTGATTTTGCGTTAATATAAAACATAGTAAAAATATTTGGTAAAAAAAATATTGTAGTAGAATTTAATAATATCGAAACTGATTGGTCTACAAAAAAATCAATTTAGCCATACATTTGAAATAATAAAAATTTGGGCTAAGAATTCTAGAGCAAGTAAAAAATCCCTTACTATTTAACTAAAAATGCTTTTATATTTATTTTAAATATTTAATAATTTTTATAAAATACATAATGAATAAATAATGAATAATAAATAATAATCATCATCACGCAATATCTTTTTGAATCATAATATAATAACCGTTAAAAAAACCCATCAGAATGAATATTAGTATTCGTATCTGTTTTGTTCGAATTATTTTAATTAAGAATTTTTATGTAGATCTTAAATACAGTGCAGAGCAGAAAAATTCTCTTTCCAATCAAAAGCCTTAAAAAATATTCACTTTAAGTGAATGAGAATGCAAACTATAGACATATTTAACGGATTTTCACAATTCAAAAATATAAAACTTCCTAATTTTTTTGATATTTTGACGTTTATTCAGCTAAAATAAATTCGAATTACAAACAATGCTCCAGAAAGTTCCAGAAAAATACAAATTATTGGCGAATGCAAATTAAAAGTATTCCTTAATGTAACTCATTTAATGTAAATTTAATACAGTTTTAAACATATTTTAAGGCTACTGTATAATGAAATAAATTCCGCTCAAATGAAAAATGTCCCAAAATAGCCGTGAAAAGGCTTCAAAATAGGACATTAATACAGCATACTTAAAGGATAGCTAAACTAAGCACATGATGACGTATCGAAATATGGGGGGAGGGCATTCTGATAAATGATGAATGAATTGCGCAGTTCCCTTGTCGTATGTATAACCGTAATATCTCGGGAAATGATTTCATTCAGAAGATGTCAGAATAAATGAAACGAAAGGATTTTCCTGTAAAGAAAAAAAAAAGGGAAAGAGAAACGTAGAACATATCGAACCGTCGAAGCCACATTTCCTAAATGAGGATGCATCCATTAAAATGAGCACGAAACTTCTAAAAGGAGGTACTAGATATTTCTCCCAATCTAGTTATATACACATTGTATTCGTTCTAATCGTATCTCCTTAACTATTTTCCCAGATATATGCATATATTTCCTATTTGAAAATAATTCTAGCTGATGCAAAGAATTATACGAAGGTCGTTTTCGTTTAAATCTTGAGTGGGTCATAAATTCTTTATTAAACCAGTGGGAATGGTCTCTCCGAAACATTCTCGCATACTCGTCTTACTAGTGGCTTTGGTTTACAATAGTTTCGAAATGTTAACTTATGGTTTGAAAATAGAATTTTTACTGAATATATTATGGCAACCTTGGCGAGTTATTTGGCAATTAATCCATAGCATATGCTAATAGTATTAAAAAATCGAATTCCCGCATTAGACACGTATTTTTTCCTACCGATTGAAAAAAAAATATTGATTCAAAACTACACTTACAACCACAAAATCCAATAGAAAATTGGATACATTTAAGTCCAAAGTCAACCTTTGTTGGATATATTATGTTGTCCAAGGGTGGTTATAATATTAGGACAACACAAGGATATATTTTATGATGTCCAAGGGTGGTATAATATTTGGACAAAATAAGGATATATTTTATGTTGTCCAAGGGTGGTATAATATTAGGACAACATAAGGATATATTATGTTGTCCTAATGTTTTCCTAACAAAGGCTGACTAAAGGACTTAAAAAGTCCTACAGCCGGTTAACCTTTTTTCGGATTTGATTCAAACTTTTACAGGTGTATTCATTATATATGTTAAATATGTGAACCAAATTTTATCAATCTAGCTCTTTTGGTTTTGTAATTATCATTTTAGCTTCTACTTTAACACTCGCAGAGATAGACTTCTACTGCATGGATTTTGCTCCAAATTTGATAAAAATCTCCATTATAAAAATCATATATCAATTAGTTCCGTCTGGATCAAAGCAGTTTTGAGTTATCTTTGACACTGTCTGACAAATGGACATTTTCTCAAAATTGTGTTCTTCGAATTTAGAGAGATCTAAAATGTGAGAATTCATCAAAACTTCAGATCGATTTTCTTTCGTCCTTGAATTGTATTATTTCCTAGTATGCTAAAATAAAAATTCCAGACAAAAATGAAACTTTAATGGAACATTAAATCCTTCTTTATTAATTAAATACAATGCATGTAAGGGGCCGCATTTCATGATGTAGTTTAGTTTAGTTATATTAAGATAACGTTGCAAAGCAGCTCTAGGGATATTTTGGGACAGACCTTGTAATTTTGCGCCATTGTTAGGTGACGAGGACGACACTGAGCTGGCGCCTCCCTTCCCACACCTCATCAGCGGGGGGACATTTGGTATGACGGATTTAACGTGAAACAGACGGCTCTTCGGTGGAAGCAGGTCCCGAACCTGAAAGCCTACAGTTCACAAGCCGAGACCTTACCACCACCAATTGGTATCAACAATAATGATCCAACTAGTTTTGTATGTGTGAAAAGTTGGCAGGTAAAGTATCCTGAACAAATCTTAGCCATTCCATCACAATGGGATGACTTGGAGGCCGGTTAGTTCTGTTGCATATTCAAATAAAGCAGAGGTCGGCCCCAGAGGAGTAACATTGTTGGTTAGATCATTTTGTAACAGGCAGTATGTTGTATTTCGAGATGAACTGTAAGTGGATGTTTGTACTTTTAAATAAAAAGAACGGACACCGACTTGGTGTAAGATGTAGCTGTATACTCTGCAAGATTCAGACCTTTTTATTTGTTCATTAAACAACTTGTTTTTAATCTTATGCCTAATTTTTATAGTCTGCTCTTGTTTTTGTAACAAACTCCAACAAGTTCTTTAACTCTTAACTTGGGAGACGCGGTCTTTCAGACAGCTAACAATTAGCTTTCGGCCATCCCTATTCTATTTTTAGTTTAATCGAATGGATTGACCATGTAGCTTTCTATTTCTATCCGAAGAACCGTCGTGTAAGGGAGTCTTTTGCACGTTAGATCCGTCAGTTGCAAACATCCTCCCGATAGTGTGGTGCAGTGTAAAGAGGGGTGTGCCAGCTCAGGTATAGTCCTCGTCATCTGACCATGGTTCAAAATTATAAGGTGCTCCTCAAAATATCTCTAGTTTTGCTTTACAACCGGACAATATAGCTAAATTAACTAAATATACATTCAATTTTTCACCCTCACCACTTTTTTATTGCTCCAGTGTTAAACAAAGCTTAGCTGATGGCGATAAAACTTGGTCCTTAAAATATCATCTAAAACCATCATCCTCGTCATGAAGCAAAGTTTCAGAGGCTTTTAAATGAGTAAAATTTGATTTGAGGGATGAGGATAATTGTACAGAAGAATTTTCGATGATTGTTTACATTCAAATTATTCTAATACATATGTTGTAATATAATTAATTTTTCTAGTGGTTATGTATTTAAAAAATTCTAAAATATATTAATATACCAAGAAAAATATCTAAAGACTTTATAATTTGATTTTTATATTGTTACTTAATCTGCATGTTTAAAATATCCTCGAAAACTGAAGATGCCACTAAAAAAAGGTTCAATTTTAAGCATTTGCTGTTTTTTTTTATTTTGCATTCAATTGTTGAATTTCCCATTACATTGTTTTTATATACCTTTGTATACTGAAAAAATAAGTATGATTTAAAAGTAATAAATAATACACCTTTTGAAGAATATTATTTGTTGTAACATGTATTATGAGAAGAAAATGTTTATTCAAACGCAATTGCTTTTTTCAATGATAAGATATTTAAAAAAATTAAAACCTATTTATACATCAAGAAAAATAGCTGCAAAACGTATTGGCAGATTTTCATACTAATACTTTCAATAGGAAAATTAAATTTGAGTGCAAAGAAAATGTGGTATTGGAAACCTCCCCTCCTCAAGTAAGGGTTTAATTTTCTCCTGCCCAATTAACGGCTAAAGAAGGCTTCGTAGTAAATTTCTCTTTCTGTCTGAACATATTTGATTTTGAGTTCATTTTATATAGATTTTCAGCTTGCTTACCATGAAGCATCGTGCATCATTTGTCTTTAAAAATTGATTATCTAAAAATGTAATCAAATATTTCAAATCACATTAAATTAAAACAGCTAATTCCCTGTTTGAGTATTAATAAAGTGCAGCATGTTGACTTTATTAAGAGATGCGCAATGCCAAGCAACAAATTAGTGGCGACTTCTTAGAACACAGGACTAAGACGTGACAGATACGGAAACCATTCTTTATGCCCCCTCTCCCCAAAAAAAATGACATGAGCATATGTCAAATGCATTAAAGAAATAATTTGTTTTATTTTAGGACAACATTAAATTAGTTATTAAAATGTGTAATAAATCGCAAATTAAAATAATTTATTTAAAGTAATATAACTTAAGGCTAAAATTCAAGCAGAAAAAATAGTAGTATTCCTAATATTAATGTGGATTAATTCAACTATATTAACATCGCGTTTTAAGGCAACACAAGGGATATCATACCTTTGAATCGCGTTCTTATAACGAGGACGACACCTGAGAGGGCACCCACTCCACAATACGCCACACCAGCAGCAGGTCGTCTATATTAAAGAGCTGTTCATCCTGATTGATCTGATTATCGATCTGCTGCCCAGAAGTTTCAACTTTCTAATGCATATAGTTAAAATTAACTTTCGTGCCAGGACGCCGCATATTTCACGCCGGCTTCCTGGCACCGAGGTGGCGCGTCTTCCTCGCGATTTGGGCTTCCCGAGTTCGAGTCCCGGTTCGGGCATCTGTGTTCTATAAAGGGACCGTGCAAGCGAATGTGATGAGTAAGTAGCAAAAGTCGCTTTCTTGGCTCTAGTTGGCGCTACCACAAAACAAGAGAAGCTGATAGGTTTAAATCGGTGACTATTTCAGTGAGCTTCTCCATTGCAATTGCCATAAGAAATATCAACAACAAAACATATTTCTGAAGCACAAAGTTGTCAGAAAGGAAACTGAATGATATTTTTAACAGAAAAATGTAGCTTGCTCATCATATGCTATTAATTTCACCGACATTTAATTTGAAAATACAGTTGATTACTGCAATAAGAGCATCCATTGATAACTCCAAAAGTGCGCCATCGATTGAAATTATTCTTTCTTAAAAAATTAGAGGCATTGCGCTGGACGACTTGGAATTTGTTTCTGTGCGTTTTGAGCCATCACTTAGAGAGGGAAAATAATGAAAAATTGCTTCTTAATTTTGTATCTACTATCTAAGAAGAAAATAGCTGAATGCATTCGATTTTAGGAAAACTTCAATTAACTTTCATGTAGCATTTTTTTTACTCGCTCGTATGAAAAGTATATGAAATATTGTAATCATCAAAAAATTCGACACTGGAGAGTTTGTGGAATCTTCACGTTTTATATCTCTTTAAGTTCTAAACAAAAAAAATTTGGAATTAGGTCTGTCTGTCACTCTGTAAACTCGTAACTAAAAAAAAAGCTTTAAGATAAGTTGGCGAAATTTAATAGGTAGTCTTTGGATCAGATTAGTAATTTCAATCAAATTTCGCACAAATTCCATAAATGGGAAATTTGTCTCTTTATCTGTCCGGGTACGAATGAACATAATAAATACAAAACGTTAAATTATAGATTAAAAAATTGAGTATACAATTTTAGAATTCAATTATTGAAACGCAACATTTTTTGTTATTACATTCATTGAAGGGTTGACCGTTTATTGAACTGAACATTCGTAAAACAATCATTTTAAAGCAAATGTGATGACTCAAAAAACGCAATGACACATTACATGAAATACAGTTTATGGCTTTGTTTCGGAAATTTTAATTATGTGGCAAATTGTCATTTCAATTGTTTATAAAAGGAGTGAACTGGCGTCCCTGACATAAGGGTACAGCGTCTTCCCCGTTATCTGAGCCTCCCGATTCGAGCATGGTTGTTCTTCATCTATGTTCTATCTGTTAGATATGTGAATGTGCAGCTATGGAAGTAACGTGCATTTCATTATGCTGAATTTATTGAAAAATATTACAACGTCTTATTGCGAAATAAGGAAGCTACAAAAACAAAAAGAGAAATAAAGAAAATGGGCTAAAAAGTTCAATTAGAAAAATGTAATTAATACCATAATAATAATTAAAAAGGGAAAATGTATTGAATTATGTATAAAATTGACGGGTATATAAGTGGTTAAAATTTTGGACTTTCCATTAACAAAAAAATTTGTTCTAAAATTTAAAGATGCATTTCCAGATATTATCATTCAGTTTTTCCGAGTTTAGAAAAAATAATGAAAAAAAAATCTTGGAAAGGACACCAGAGGGAGGAGAAATACTATACAAGTTTTTTTTTTTAAATTATTATCACATATATTAAATTTATTATTAATTTCCCATTATTTATTATTTTTTTATACATCCGTCTCAAGAATTATGACAAAATATTTGATATTTCCCATAATTATATAAGAATTTTTGAAATTTAGTTCCCTTATTTTCAATTTTTTAAAAATAATTCTGTTTTTTTTTTGGAAACAATTCAATTTAATTTCAATTTTGGAAACATCATTTCTTTCTACAGAATATTTGATTTTGTTTCACAAAACATGATTATTCCTTCACGTAATACATGCAATATTTTACAAATCTACCGATGTGTTAATTTTTTTTTTTCTACTTGGCCAGACACCTTTATTTAACCGAAAACAATAATTATACAAAACTATTAAATTAAAAGGTAGATTAATGTAATTAGAAACTAATAGTAATTAATATAATAAATTGATTAATTTAATTTAAATTAATCAATTAGAATTAAAATTAAATTAAAAATTCACTCTTTAGAAGTTTTTAATTTGCTGGAATTCCAAGAAATTGGTGTATTGTTTTCGCCTAAACTTCAGTTTTCTTTAAATTGAAAATTTTCAGTCTTATTAAGTAATAAATATAATTTTTTTAATAATTGTTATTATATATTAATTAATGGTTTAATGGTAAATATTCGTGTCTTTCAAGCTGGTTGCACGTCATGTTTTTTAACTTTCAGTGATTACCTAGGAATTTTTTCCTTGATTATTATTTTAGATTTATTTTTTACAGTTTTATTTTTTTATGCTTATTTGTTTCTTTCCATAGTTTAATCCTCAAATATGTATATTTCATTATTTTTAAAATTTTAAAATTTATTAATTTAAAAAATTTATTAATTTTGTATTATAGTTAATTTATAATTTTAATTATTTAAATCACAATGTTAATTAATAAAACTAAAATTTAAAATTTAATTTAAATTAAATTAAATTTAATTTAATTTAATTTGAAGTTTATGCGAAATTTAATTTAATTTAATTTAAATTTTAATCACATGAAATAAAAATTAAGTAACTCATAATGTTAATTAATAAAGTAAAAATTAAATTAAGTTAAAATAAAATAAAATAAAATTTAAATTAAAATTTTAATCACATTAAATACAAATTAAACAACTCATAATGTTAATTAATAAAGTTAAAATTTTAAAAAATTAAATTAAAATTTTATTTTATTAAATACAAATTAATTAACTCACAATTTTAATTCATCAAATTATAAATTTAAACTTAAATGAAATCAGTCATAATTAATCATAAATAAAATCATTAAATTAAATTAAAATTCTATTCTATCAAACGCAGATTTATTAATTCACCATTTTAATTAATTAAATTATAAATTTAAACTTAAATTAATTTAATCATAATTAATCATAAATAAATTCATTAAATAAAAAATTAAAATATAAACTAATTAAAACATATTTTTAATTAATCAAATTATAATTTAAAATATGGAGGAAATAAATTACATTTTTAACTACATTATATTTAAATTAATTAATAATTAATCATAAATAAAATCATTAAATTATAACTCGTTATTAATAATGTCACAATTTTTTTTAAAAAAAGTGCCTTAAATTTAATTTTAAGTAGTTTGAGCACAGATAATCAAAATATAATTAAATTAATCAAATTATTAATTAATAAACAATTTAAAGAGCGTATTTCCATCAATAAAACACAAAACACTAAAATAGGGAACCTATAGTGCATTCTTTAATTATTAAAATGACTTTTAAAGAATTAAACTCTTTAATTATTAAATTAAATAATTAAAATATTAAACTATCGGAGTTTCATAAAAAAAAAGAAATGTATACAATTTCGAAACTATAATACATTGGTATTATAGTTTAACTAAACTAAAAGGATTTTAAAATTCTTCATATATAAAACTGTAACATATCATGATAAATAAAAGTGAAGAAATATATAAACAAGTTCTCCTTGTCGAAGTTAATTTTTAATCGATTCGAAAAGTCAAAATGGCTGCCAAAATTTAAATTATTCTTATGGCGAAAAGAATAAGCATTAACTTACCTTGCTAGCAGCTGTTTCGTCGAAATACGCTGTGCTGTATTCCCATCCATTCTTACATGGAATTAGAGGGGTGTTTTCTGACACATAAGAATAATTCGACTGTATCCATTCGGTGTAATTTAAATCATACATAAAGCAAGAAGACTGATTGTGCTTGAATAAGTGTTCCTGGACCTTGGTTGTTAAATTACTTCGCGCCAATTCTGGAACATGACACCAGTGGTCAGGAGTATTCACCAAAAATAGAATGTTCATGGCTAAAACCGGGAGCGCCATGGACACTGGACACAAAAAAGTTGCCATCAATTTTTTTTGGTATTTACCATAATCCCCTATTTCTTCCAGCAGGTCTTCGAATTCTATCTTATTCGTGGCAACCATCGTGGAGATGTCGTGCTGACCAAACGGGAAATGAAACCGAATGTACCACAGTATGTGCTCTCTATTTTGCTTACATCTCGAAAAAATCCAGTTTTTGGTAGACTTCACCACATTTTCTTCTTTTGAAATATTTCCGCGAAAAATTGAACAGTTATTCAATCACACAATTCTGTTCTGTCAATATCCTTCGCGTCACAGATGCTTCTTCCTCTCCAAAAAATCATAAAGTCCTTGATGAATGGCAAGTCTAGGGACCTGGATAAAAAGGAAGTTATTAGCCCAATCGTCAAGTTTGCATGATATTGAAACAACTTGTATAACATTAACTAAAGTGGTACAAAATGATTGATAGCAAAACATTGACAAATAAAAGTTGTCTGTGTATGTGACCGCTTAATGTGTTTGTTTCTAATTCTGAACCTAATTTAGCATTTCTGGATGAAAACGGTGATTTCGCAAATAAAAAAAGAAAATTCGTAACTAGAGGATGTTGTCTGTGTATTGCATCCTTGAGACTCGATTTTTTTTTCATTCGTTTAATATATAGCCTGAAAATGTTAAATTAAGTTTCTGAAGAATTGCAAAGTGTATATATGATTTGTTTAATCAGTAACTTGCATCGTAGAAACTAATATAAAGAAATAATTATCAAAAAGAATATTTAAATCTTTTGAAAACAAATTATAAGTCTTACTTTGCAATTTTTTATAATCTACTAGCCGCCTTTGGCGACCAGTCGGTTCGCCAATATTAATACCGACTAAAGGGTTAAATCAATTTTTTATATATAACAGATTTTTATAAGGAACTAGCCGCATTTGGTGACCAGCCAGTTCGTCAGTATTAATGCTGGCAGAAAGGTTCAATTAATTTTTTTAAAAAAACATGGTCTCATAATAAGTTTTTCAGCAAAATATTTTTAAGCTTCAATTTTCGATAATCATGTAATTCACTTATACT
>JAOUZG010013621.1:1755640-1769096 GCA_026289955.1 Argiope argentata | reverse complement strand
GTGTGTGTGTGTGTGTGTGTGTGTGTGTGTGTGTGTGTGTGTGTGTGTTGCTATGCCGTCTTTCATATGATGCATTTGAGGACAGTATTTCGTAACATTTATTGCTTCACCTTGAGTAAGGAGCTCGTAACTATTAAATTTGAACTATTAAATTTGAAAAATAACTAAATAAAACGTCAAAACGATGCACCATCTTGAATGGTTAGTCACAGACACCATCGGAGTGCAAATGGTTAAACTTGTCATATGAGAAGTACATCATTTCTCAAAGTCTTCCTGTTTTTAATCTCTATACTCCCAAACCTTATAAATCGTAATATTATATGACGACCATGGGCTCACTTCCATTTGTAGAATCAACTGGTTCTTAAAATAAAGGGGGAAAAAAAACATTTGGTGAAAATTGATTTTCAAATATTGAGCCAAATATTCTAGGAAATACCTTAACAGTAATTTTTTACTTGGGTTGTAACATTGCTCTGTTTTTTATCAGATTATATAACTTAATTTTATTATTTCAAAAGAAAGATCTGAGAACCTCAATGTTTTCCTGCAGCATCACACCTTTAACCTGGTTTCACATGTGATTCAAAATGCATTGACAGTATATTCATTAATCATATTTATTGTTAAAAAAATAGTGATTTTTATTTATCAATAAAATAAGTAATCAGATTTTAAAAATATGATAACGATATTTTACTCTTTGATTAGATGAATAATCGATTAACCACTTGGTCACCAATAATCGGAATTCAAACATGTGTGCCTGAAGTCGTGTTGTATTTGTTTTTGTTTTTGTTTTCATACTCGTTCGGTCGGTTGTATCGCGTTTGTAAACTAGGTTTATATTATTCATTCATCTTAAACGTATATAAAATTTTGATTATGTTTGATGTTTAGGTGAGTTTCCATTTATTCCGCCTATAATTACTTTTAGTTTTTGATGTGCCGACTCTTCAGAATAAGAGGGGGCGGTTAAAAAGATTTAAACAAAATTTAATTTTATTTAGTTGTATTCTATTTTAATTAATTATTTTAATTTCTACTTGATTCTTCCTTGATTGTCATACTAATATGTTATCAGTTTCTTATCAATTACCATTTTCAGCTCACTGTCTGGTTTGTTTTTCATTTGTATCAGAAAGTTTTAATTTTGGACATTCTTTCTTAAAGCTGTGAATTGATTTTTATTATGTTAGGATTTTCTTATTTGATGGAAAGTACAGTAATAATTACTTTTAAATAATTTTAAGCTAATTGATGTATTTAATTTGAAAATGCTTCATTGAATTTTAGTTTAAAATGCATTTTATTTTATTTTGTTATAGCATATCTAGAGCCACATCAAACATATATTGTTTATTCACGCTGAATACAGCGCAAATTATAGTTCAAAAATTGTATAAATTTTATTTTTCCTAAAGTTTTTATATGCATTCATGGTATTTTTGAAAGTTGGTATTGGAATTAGTCAATAATTGTTATTCTGAATAATTTTATTATTGCTATAGTCGAATTCAGCTATAATAAATCATTGTTATTCTTAGGAATGTTAGAAATATAGTAAATCAATTATAGTAAAAGTGATTTAAAAAATGTACCTGATCTTCAATGGGAAAACATTAAAGATATATATAAATAAAATAATTTTTTATTATTTCAAATTATTATCATGTATCATTTTTACATTTCAGTGATATCAAAATATTTTTATGTGATAATATTTTTAAAGTTATTTCCAAAATTTTATTTTCTCTATTAACTAAAATTCCTGATGAAATTTTTATAAACTACTATGATACTATAACTCTATAAACTACTTCACATTCCACCTTTTATTAACGCCAAAATTTTTAGCTCTAAATTAAACATATATCTATTTAGTATCAGCACAAATACCTACATTCTCCTTTACTTTAGGTAGATATTCAGATGTTATCAAATAAAAATAAAATTGAATGTTACTTAAAATATTTTCAGTAATTCAACCTCAATTTTAACTGCTTTATTGTTTCTTTTTGACAGCCAACAAGGTAATATATATATTAATTTCAGCTAAATCTGCATTTTAGCTTTAGAATTTGTTGTAAATATCCTCAGCAATAAAATTAAAACATTAAGAATAATTTGTATTAAGTTATTGTAAAACATTTTTTGCTGAAAACATTTTATACTTAATGCTTTACATATAAGTAAACTTTTTAGGCAAAGATAGAGAGTAATAGAAGTTAGAATTTATTTTAAAGCTGTGCTTGAAAAAAAAAAGTTGTTTTTTGCTGTAAGAACATTGAGGATACTCCTTTCAGAAAGAAAAAAAAAAGCTGTCTTGTAGCTCAAACAATTAGAAAAGGCAATCGACATTCTCATCATAATATGTTGTTGAAAGCTAAGTAATTTTGGGATCACCTTACCAGTCACTGTATGAGCTACATTTATCACATCTCTGAATTAATCATGGTAAAATTACAGATGAAATGCCATTACCTAGGCCTCTAAAATCCTTTAAAATCCTTCTAATTTTTAGTAAAATTTCTTGATAGCACTGTAGATTAATAATAATGTAGCTAAAATAATGACAAAATATGAAAAATATTTCTGGTGAGCACTGGAAACAATATACTTGTTATGTACAAGCAAAATAGTTAAGTAGTTGCATTATAAAATTATTAGGAGAAAATGTAGGAAAAATATAGACAAAGCATGTAAAATCTTTTTTTTTTTTTTTGGAAGGGGAGCACTGGGAATATTATATATGTAATGAACAAGCAAAAGAGTTAAATGGTTGAAATATAAAATTATTGTTATGCTATGTGGGTTTTTTTATGCCAATCTTAAATCTGAACATCTCCATATACAAATTAGAGTAACAAATTATCTACTTTTATTACAGGATTATTAATAGTATGACATTTTTCTATAAGAGTTGTTTAAACACAGAAATTGATTAGTCTGGACAAATTAAGTTAATTGATTTTCTTTTGTTAGGTTTATTTAAACATGTTATTTGCATCTCTAAGTAAATTCTTGTGTTTCATTTTCATTTCAATGTGATGAAGGCTGGTGAATCATTTGAAAGATTTATTAGTTTGATTTTTATTTTTCAGATGTTCTTCCAGAATTTATTTTTAATATTATTATTTTGAAAGAGAAAAGAAATGGCTAATTATAAAGCTCGGTAAGTTTATTTTTTATTTCTATTCGCTGCTATTAAAGACAGTGTTGTTAGTAAAAGAACTATAAATTTTTGTCTTAATATACAAATCTTACAAAAGTTATCAATTCACTACTGTGAGTTGAAATAAATTACACTCATTTGAAGTTTAATGGCATTACTATAAATATATTTTAGAAAATAAGGTAAATAAGATTAAATCTTTTTAAAACCCTGCTAAAACTTTTTTAGAACAAAAAAAAAACATTATTCAAGATTGTGAAGAATAGGTATTATTACTCAACTCATTGATGAGGCATTGAATAAGATGTAATAAATTATTATAATTTGTTTTAAGAAAATTGTGACTTTTTAAAAATTTTTTAAAGACTTTTGAACTTTTTAAATTTTTTTTTGTATTCCTCTAATTTTTATCATTTCCTGAGGAGGAGGAGATTGTATTTGTCTTATTACTTAGACAGTGTAGTTGATTTTTAAGCTTAATTTCACAAGACCTGTTGCTTTACAGTTCTTAAAAGGAATTGAAAATGTTTTCTTTACTTTTAGTTATTCAATAGTGAATGTGTAATTTTCTTAATTTAAGGATGAATTAATTAATGTAGATGTAATAATTAGTATGATTAAGGATTAGTTCTTTCCCATAATGGTGTATATCAAATCAAAGCAAGGGAATCAATGTTTCATTATTACTTTTCCATTTCCGAGCTCAAGCGAAAAATTGACCTAGAAATTTGGCAGAATTCTACATTATTTGGCGATTTTTAGTTTGTGCCCGGCTAACAGAAAAGTACTGTTTGTTGTCTTAGAAGCATATTAATAGTATAGTATTTTCTACAAAACATCTAATTTTGTATTTTTTACCTTCAAAAAATTTACACGAGGCTTGTTTTTTTTTTACTTTGTTGTAAGTGTATCCTTCCCCTTATTGTATGAATTGATAATAATGCTATTGTGTGAAAAAATACAGCATTGTAGGTCTTCTATTTCTATTTCTTTTCTGTTCCTTATTTCTATTTTACCATCTTATTCTGAAAATAATGTAAAGATACATTTTCAATGTATAAGTAAGGGATTCATACTTCCATTCACCAGTGTGCCACTTAACCATTGGGTTCATCGAGTCCATACTCTAATCAGTAGTCCCCTGTCTCTTATTTACTATTTGATTGTGCAGTTGGTACAGCATTTATGGATTTTTGTGAGAAGGGAATAAATTATGCAATAAAACTTTTTATCGTTACTTACTGAATTATGAGTGTAATATGTAGTACTCTTATTTCAAAAATATGCAGAATTTTATTTTGGGTAAGTTGGAGAATTTTATCTTCTAGTAAGATAATTTATTTTGCTATTGGAATGTATATATTTCAAAAGGATACATGCTCACTTTCTGGCAAATAAGTGATGCAGTTTGCTTTTTAACTCAAAAGGTGAAAAATGATACATGTTGTTTCTTTGGCATATGGAGAATGATACCTATATTTTTATAGTTATGCGAATAATATTTTGTGTATTAAGCGTTGTAGTAAGTTTTAGAACCAATCCTCTCTTGCCACTATTTTCCAGAAATTGGACAATAGTTGTCAAGGCATTACTGATGAGGGGAAAAAAATAACTAAATCATCAAAATGTGCATAAGAATGTTAATGCTGCAGTATTAGTTCAAAGCTGTTTATTTTTCAGTATGTTCTTGATAAATTTAGTAGAAGCTAATTTATCAAACACAATATTTAAATTTGTTGAGCTGAAAGAAAAGTTCTACTTAAAGTAAAAGTTTTTAGTTAAGACTTGTGAACAATGTTTGATTCTTAAGATGGAACTAGATTAGTCATAGCTTCTTAGATTATATTTGATTCTGTGCAATTTAGTTCATTTGCAAAAAAAAAAAAAAAAAAAAAAAAAAAAACACCTGTTTTTTATTGTACCTTTATTTTCTAAAATTTCTTGGGAATTGAAGAGTCAAGGTTTAAAAAAAAAATTATCAATTAGATTTGAATATTTATTCTGTAAGTTTTTCTTTTCTTTTCTTATTTCCCTCTGTGTGAAAAATATGGCATACATTGTAAACATTTTTTAAAAATTGATTAAGTTATCAAACAGCAAAGTAAAAAATATATCAATAGCTATTAAAAAAATACAATGTTTTTTTAATGTTGTTGTATGCAATTGCTTTACTAAAAAAAAATAAACAGTTTTACTCAGAGATTTTTTTTATTATTATTACAGTGTTCAACTTTTCAGAGAATTATTTGATAAAGAAACTATTCCTATGACAGAACTTCAAACACTATGCTTTAATGGTAAGCTTTCTGAAAATATATATATTTTTATTTTTTGTGTCTCCAGCCATAATTAATATTCAATTTTTTTAATATAATTTTTAATATTTAATATTTTAATTAATATTTAATATTAATATTTAATATAATTTTAATATTAATATTTTTTTAATATTTAATATTGTCTTTTATATTGTTAGAATAGAAATGCTTATGAAATGCCATATTTTTAATTATATATTTAATATGTTTCAAACTTGCAATTAAAGCAATATTTTACTGTTTTTTAATTGTTCATTTAAATTTAAAAGGTTGATTATTTTTCATTCACTAACTTACCAACTCTCTTTTTTAGGTATACCTGATGATTCTGGATTTCGTAGTAAATGTTGGAAAGTAAGTTTTTAATGTTTGTCTCCCAGTATTTTTAATTATATAATAATCACATATGCTGTGTATAGAAGGATATGCATAAAAAAACTTATAATTACTATTCTGAAAATTAATGCTATTTCAGTTTTTGTTAAAGAGGAAGACAAGAATGTCTGCATATATATTAGTAAAGAAGTTTTTTTTGTGCTGAGTGAATAAATGCAGTGCTTGAAAGATAATAAATTGAGATAAATTATACAATTTAAGAAAATCATGTTTAATAAAATATATATATATATATATTTTGCGATTTAACATTTTAAACAAAATAAAAGTTCTCATCTTCTTGACTTAAACAAGCCAAAAATGAAACTTTTAATTCCTTATTTTAGACGAATCAGGAAGGAAGTGCATTGGTTGATGATTATCTTCAAAGACCATTAATGTTGCTTAAAATAGTGGTATTAAAATCCTCATTATTCAGTCAGTTTTGGTCATAAATAAAGGACCTTTTATTGTTGTTTAAACTATTACTGTATCAGAAAAATTATTTTAATTATTGAGTTAAAGGATAGATGAATTTTTTGAATTATGTTCTATAAAATAAAATGGTGGATAAAATTCTTGAATTTCTTTTATTGTGTTTCTAGTAGTCTTTAATTTTTTAGATGTTGCTGAATTATTTACCTGCTCAGACATCTGAGTGGCCTGCTGTCCTTTTAAAGCAGAGGTAAGCATTTCTGGAATTAAATATTTTATTGAATTTGAAACAAGGAAACAATGAGAAAATTACCCTTTTAAGTCGAAACATAATTTGCTATAAATAATTAATTTAGCTTTCTAACTTTAAATACTTTTGCTTTTTCTATGTTATTCAAATTCACTTTTCCTTTTCTTTTCAGCAAATGTATGATACTTGGTTTATGTATTTTGTTTTCTCTTATTTAATTCTTTTATAATGTTTTTTAATTGCATTGCCTACAAATAATAATAATATTTAAGGTTTATTTTTAAGCGAACTTTAATCCTTCTTTCTTCCCCCCCTCCCCTTCTGATATGTAAAAAGGATTTTTATTTTGTGTTTTTAAATTCATTAAATTCAATATTTTAATTTTTGTATATGAAATTAAATATTATTACATCTTTCTTATTATTACCATCTTCAGAAAACAATTAAGTGTTAAAAGATTTCTAATAAATGTTTAATAAAAACTACTGCTCAATGTGGACAAAAAAAAATGTTATCTTTATTCTGTGAAATAAAGAATGCAGTTAAATTTGTTTTACTGCATTCTTTGTTTCTTAATCATTTTCAACTTTTAAGTTATTATTATTTGAAAGAGTAACACAAATACAAATTGACAGATGTATTAAAATTATTTCCCTTTTACAAAATTCTTTTACACTTCCTATAGCCTGATAGCTACTATAGCTTATCTAAATTAATGCTCAATGCAAATTTTCTAATACCCTATTAGTTTTCAGAATTTCTTGCATGTAAAGAAACTTTACATAACATTTGCAAATATCGCAATAGAATGCTGCTTTAGTGGCATATATTTGATTTGCTATTATGTTTATGGAAAAAAAAATTGTTCTTGTATTACATTCTTAGTTTCGACTTTTTATTATTTTGATTCTATCATTTTGGGCCTTAATGTTTTATTTTAATTTGTTAATTTTTGAAAAATGTTATTATATTGTTAAATAAAAAGTATAAATAAAGAGAAATATCTTGCATATTATTTAAAACTTAACTATTTTTAATCATTGCTTTGTATGAAATCATTATTACTGCTATACAAGACAATTGTTTGAAAGTGAAGTGAATAATTAAAAGTCATGGTATGGGGTCACTTATTGGGACACTTATTAATTTTTATAGTAATCTTTGCCCATTTTGGAATGAATTTTGATTTTATCATAGAAATATTGAACGGCCTTTATTGCTATTGGACATAATATTAATTTATGCTATTTCAATATTCTTTGACATTCAGATTTATTAAAAATATTTGTATACTTATTTTTGCATTTACAAAATTTTTCATTAAAAATATGAAAGCAAGCAATTTCTAATTTTCTTTTTAGATATGTTAATTTTTTGTAGTATACTCTAAATGAAAAGTGTTATAAACAGTGCTTTTAATATGATGAATAATTATTTTTAATGGTAATAAATGCTATAAATTTTCTCTATTTATTTTGAAGTTACTTATGTATTTCCTAATTTTGATTAGTTTTATAGCCAATAAGTTTGCATCTGATTATGCATTTTTCTCTTTAACTTGATTTTGTTTCCTTTTTAAGGAATTCATTATTTTCAGATTTCAGTGTCATAACATCATACTAAAACAAAGGTGAAAAAGGTATATGACAAAATTGTTATAATATTTCCCAATTAATTAAATAGTTATTTATCTCCCTATCACCTTACAGTTTCTCAATTATTGTAATTATTTAGTAACTCTTTTCCATATTTTTTGTTACTTTTCTTGTTTCTGATAATTTCTGTTTCAATTTGTACCTTTTCTTTTAGGAATTTGTATGAACGTTTTATTGAAGAAATGATCGTCACACCCGGTACCATAAGCAAATCAGGATCTCGGGTTGATGTTACCTTAGACGATCATGTATGTTTTGTTGCATACTTTATTGTTATTTCAAATTGTAATAGTTATTTTATTGCTTAAGACAAAAAAAATCATATCTTTTGAAAAATTATTTAAAATCAATTTAAAATTGTTAATGGAATAGAAAATGTTTTAAGGAAATCATCTCAAAGCAAAAAGAAGCTTTCCCCAGAATTCCAAATTATTGCTGTTGCACTTTATGATTTAATATTTCGTAAAAGGCAGTCATTTTCTTGATTAGAAATAGTTAGACCTAGAAAAATATAGTACGTTAAAACTTTTTATAATACTTCTAATATATTTCATTGCTGTAAAATTCTTATTATTATTGTGTATCATTGTACTGCAGGATTACACTGTGTGTGTGTTTTTAAACATGTTTTTAGACCAGTGTAGGTCTAAAGAACGAAATTCTAAAAGTTGCTATTATTTAGAAATAATTAATGAATTACTTCAGCTGGAGCTCGGAATTAATATTGTTACAAGCGGGCGAGCGGCACGAAAACTCGCCAAAGTTGGCCACGTTTGGCGAGGAGCCTCGCGCCAGCTTGATTGGTTTGGCGAAAGGAATAGTCTAGTAGCCGCTAGATTGTGCGCGATGTTTTGAGAATTTTCACAAGATCCAGGTGCACGCGCTTTTCGGCTGTATAAGGACGAATAGCCGGAGCGAGTAGTTAGTTGCTATAGTGATTTGATCGAGTTAGTTGAGAGTTTGCTCTGAAATAAAAAGCGTCTCGCTGGACTAAAGGATTTGTGAGCTGTGTTTGCGTTTGCTGTTAACGCTGTGTTATTCAGCTCACTGTGATTTACTCTTTCTGTGCTATACTATAGCTGTTTTGCAAACTGTGTTTATCGTGCGTAAGAAGTGCATTTACGCTGTAAGTGATTAACTATTGCTGGATTGTATTTATCTGAATTTGTTACTCTATCAATTATCCTGTAAATAACTGTAAATAGCTGTAAATAAATTTGTTTGTGCTGTCCTCAAATAAAGTCCATTCAATCCGAACCCGCTACGCTAAAAAGGTAACAATATTGTAATGTTTATGAATATATTTTAAAAAATTTATATCTTTGTAATTTTTAATAGTCTTTATATAGTTTTTAAAGTATTCTAAATCTGTATATTTCCAAAGCTATAACATTTAACTATTAGTAATTTTATATTGAATTAAAATATTAAATTATATGTTATTAATATGGTTTGTGTAGAAAATTGGGTTTTTTTCTGAATTTATTTTTAATGTTTTTGTCTGAATTTCAATTTTAATTTCAAAATTTTTACATGTAATTGTACAATACAGTTAATTCTTAAATTCTTTTTCAAATTATTGATTCAAAATGTAAAATAACTGGTATAGACCATAAGTATTTAGCCCATATTCAGTTATCTTCAATTATTTGAAATCAATTGTAGAATTTTATTTTCTTTGAATACTTAAATATTCAATTTATTATTTGTAAAAGAAATGCTTAAGGAGCACCTCTTTTATTGTAATTATAAATTCACTGATTCTAAAATTTTTTTTTCAGCCATTAAACCCAAATCCTGATGGAAAATGGGTTGCATATTTTAAAGACAATGAAGTATTGCTCCAGATAAATAAAGATGTCAGGTAAATTTCTAGACATTTTTGTAACATTTTAACTGTGATGGAATGACATAATGTGTATAATTTATTTACTGTATTAATGTGTAGATCTGAATATATAAAATAACACACATATATATATAGTTTAACATTTACTAGAACAGAATACATAATTCACATTTTCTAGAAGAAAATCTGCATATTGTCGTAAGATACACAGTGAAACTTTTATAGCTACTGATAAGATATTTTATTTCATTAATTTAAATATGCTTACAGAAGAAGAGACTTAAAATTTTGACTTCATTATTTTTTTAATAAATAATTAGTTAATTGAATGAGGTCCCCCCATTCAAACTTGAATTACATTTATTTGTGCATTTATAAAAATTTATTTGATAGTATAACATTTTTTAGTTATAAATTTCAGTTTGGTATATTTACTTAATACTTTTAAAAAATCACTTAATTGACAGAATCATATGTATGTTGTATTTTATTTTTAAAAAATATCTGTTATCTATTTCAAATTTTTAATTTTATTTTTGTTTATTATATGAAGCTGTTATTTTTGTTTCATAACCCAGAGTTATGAAATTGTGTAAGCTCATGAATTCTCTGAAATAATTATACACCCAGTAATTAAGAACACAATTGAAAGAGTCTTGAATTGAAAATGTGACATGTTTCTAACTGTAAGATTAATTTTAAAAACTGTAGATTAATTTTTATTTGTTTATTAGTCATTCTTGGTGACTATTTGTTTTGTGGAGATTAATAGAATATAAAAATTTCAATTAAACATTTTATGTATCTTGGTCATAATGGTATATTCAAATTTTGTTATACACAATTGTCTTCATTGCTGTACAATTCTCCTAATTTTCTGTTATCAACTTTAATTAGGAATAGGAAATTTCAATTTATAAAATAACTTCCTTGCTGAAACTAAACATATTCATTAAATATAACAGAATAGAAATTAAAATTACTTAGTCTTGAAATTACGTGCTTCAGAATGTGTTTCATAATTTACATAATAGAGGATTAATCTACTTTTTATCTGAGTCAACAAAAATTAATGTAATTTTATAAAAAAGCAGTTTACATTCAAAAGAGCTACAGTAAATCTTTATACATCCAATTATGTTGCAGGAAAGAGCAGCAGTGTTTAAAAATGGAAGATCTTTTTTAAAAAAAATTCAACAGAGCTTACTTCTGAAAAATCTTAGTTGTAAGTACAACAAAATTTCAAAGATTTTATTGAAAGCATTCTTTAAATATTAATCTGAACATATAAAAATAAGCACTGCTATTATATCTTCCCCAACAGCAATGATTCCTTAAAAATCAATAATTAAAATTTTTATGGAAATTATCATCAAAAAGATAATTTTTTGAATTTTCAGAAATTATAAAAATTGTTTTTGTTATAATACTTAAAAACATGAAGAATGTACTTAGTTTTTAATTTAGGAAAATTTAAATTTAAAAAAAATCTGAGTTTACATGTTCCCATCTTCAAAAGAATTTTTCTGACCAATTTGGTAGTTTTAGGTCTATAGTCTGTCCATCATGCACAGAATGCCAACATGCTTACATACACTGTAGATATGTTTATTTTTTTTTAAATTTGCACAAATTTTTCTTTTCTGTCTTTTTAGGAGATTGTGTCCGGATATTTCATTTTTTCAACAACCCACTGATTACCCATGTCAAATCACCATGAATAGAGAAGAAGTGGAATCTTTAAGAGATAGAGTACAACAAACTGTCATTCGATCTGCAAATGTTACCAGAAATCGTTCCGGTATTACAAATGTTAGTTTCTATTTTTTAATTCTCGTGTATTTTAATCATCTATAATACAAATAATCTAATTATTGATTTCAAATAATTGACAACAGAATTTTAGAATAAAAGATTAAAATGAAATCTGCTATGCATATTTCAATGTATGATGTCAGAATATAATTTCATGAATGTTCAAGTACCATGTGTTTGTGAAAGTTAAATTATATTTTTATTCGTTTTAATTGTTTCATTGAATGAGTCACTTTAGTATTGCAAACGATCAAAAAAACTTTGCCTTTCCTTTGTTGCTTAAAAAATATCACATTTCCTATTTATTTCATTTCATACAAGCATATGCTCAAAATGACATTTTTCTTGGTTTTATTTGCAGTAGTCGTTAACTTATTTTTTAAAAATCAGAGCTTTTGTAAATGTGATGGCAACATGTGATTGATATACTCAGCTGATTTTCTGAGATACTCGTGCATATAATAATTTTTTTATTCATATTATTTAAAGCTGATTTTTTGAGATGCTCATGCAGATAACAAAATTTTTATTTTTCACCGACGGGTTTCTGTTGACGCCACGAATCCTCATCCCTAAAACAATATTGTGTTCTGACAGGATAAAAAAATTTAGCTTAAAACACATTTTTTGAATTTGATTCAATTAAAAATTCTAGAGAATGTTTTATTTATCTATTTTTCAAATTTAATTGTTAAAAATGCCTTCATAATAGTTAAGATATATAGATTAGTTTTTCAAAGAAATTCGACTTAAAAGAATTATGTATATTTTTCGTAGCAATAAAAAGATCTTTGTATTAGGTGAATAATTTTGTATTTAATTATTAGTAAGTCTTTTTGTTCATTTTAATATAAAGTATTACAAGATTTTCAGATTTTTTTGAACGATATTGTCTGTTTTAGAATAAAAATCTACATAACTTTAAAATTTAAATGGTATTATATATATATAATATCACTTGCATTTGTCTCTTTTTATCAATTTATCTAAAAAATTGTTAAATATTTATATTTTAAATTTTTATCATTGGGTATTTGTGCTTAAAAAATTCTTATAGTGAAAATTCATTGATATGTTTTGATTTTTTATTTGTTGCCAATTATGCCTTGCTTATGTTCACTCAGCTACATCTTTTACAGTTTGAATCTGGACAGGCATATGAATGTGTTTTAATATAGTTTGATTTTCTGCTAATAATTTTATCTACTTATCTAAATTATTTTAGTTATGCACTTTAATTCTTCTCATCATTATTTAACTTTAGCTTTATTTCATTATTAGTTGAATATTTGTTATAAATATTTGAAACTGTAAAACTATGTAATTCTGAATGCATGTAGTTTTGAAATGATTTTTTTTCAATACATAGTTAAACTGTTCACTGAGGACTTGCATTCTTTATTTGCACTTAATTTCAACTTAATGTAGTTAATTAATATAGCATATGTAAGAGCTTCAGAATGTAATTATCTGCTTATTCACACATACTTTCAAAATTAATCAGGTGGCTCAAATATAAATGCATGCATTATGTTAGTATCAATAAATAACAGAAATAATAAAATGAAAAATATTCAAAAG
>JAOUZG010013621.1:1686973-1700305 GCA_026289955.1 Argiope argentata | reverse complement strand
TGTTTCTAGTTTCCTAATCATTTTAATTTGTAAGAACTATGTGATTAATCTATTAGTACATACCATGTCTACCTTTCTTTAGTGCATACTTATTGTAACTGAAATGGATACTTCACATGCATTTCGATTGCTATATCTTTCTAGTTTCAATTATTATCTTAATTTGTATATACCATGTCTACATTTCTCTAGTGCATACTTATTGTAACTTAAATGGATACTTCTCACGTATTTCGATTGCTATATGGTCATAGTTTCATAATTATCTTAATTTTTAAGTACTATCTAATTATTCTATTAAATTACAGTAGATTTTTCTTCATTTTCTCAAATCATATTATCTTTTAAATAAATTTTCTAGCTACGTTTTGTATAAAATTGTATTCGTGATATATCAGAAAATTTCATATTGAGTCGTTTATTTGTGTGCTCTTTTGTTTAGGTGACGTCACCCAGTTGTGCACTTTTGATGACTATGACTGCGGTTACTCAGCCAGCAGGACGAGTTCAATGACATGGGAATGGAAAACACAAAAACGGGGAAGTAAATCTTTGAGCAAACAACCGGACATTGACCACACACTCGGAACCAACGTGGGTACGTAATGGTTTGTCAGTAAATGTTAGGTAGAAGAAAATATTAATTTAATTATTTGAGTTTTGTTTCCGAGGAGTTTAATTTGAACAACCTGAAAATTAATTCGAACTATCGCTTATAAAGTGAATAGGTACAATGTTACTTGAAGATTTCATTAAATAAAATATGTAAAATTCAACTCCGTATATTTTCAGGGTATCTTAAAATTTTAAGCTAGCAGTCTTGAATATTTATACATTTATTTATTTTGTGTATCTAGGAAATGATTTTAATGATTTGGATCACATTTTATATTTAGACTAGCTGTACCCGCACGGCATTGCCCGTGGCATAGCATCCAAGAAGAAAAATTAGCTTTACACTTAAGTCTAGCCTCCACCCGATATGGCCTGGGCATGCCACGCAACATCAAACAAACATAAAAATATGTTTAGAAATTATCTAAAATAGCTACAAAACGATTTTTTATAGCTCGCATGCAGAAATATTTAGACTGTTACAAAGGTAAAAATATGATATGTCCGTAGACAAAACGCTGGCTATCATTTCGAGGTTGGATTTCCTCCTTTTCGGCATAATGAGATTTGAATCGCTGTTTAAAATCAGACGTAAACAAAGAAATGCATCGCATGTGCAGACCACAGCTCTTGCTAATTGCACATGCGCAGATTGAGGTTTTCGCGCATGTGTGGATAAATTAAAATCGCAATTATAAAATTCTCCCTTTTTATTTTGATATGATTTTAATGTACTTAAACTTTCCTTAGTAAATGCTCTACAAAATGGTATAAATATCTCCAATATCCGTTAATTATTTCTCGAATTTTCGTGGTTCCAATATACAGACGCTTTCAGGATTCATCCTTTTTTATTATGTATAGATAAGAATTTCCTTTTTAAGTTTATATAGAGAAGTGTTCCCCCTTCAAAAAAGCGATTTTACACAAAAAGAACATTTTTTTATGACTAACTATTAGAATAAGCATATTCAACTTCCGTTTCGAAATGTAAATATTGCAGTATTGTGATAAGAATAATATGATAATGTGTGTGTTGAGAGTTATCTGCTTGAGTTGCACTTCTCTCTTCAATTTTTAACTTATGTATTTATATTTAAGATTTCTTCATTTTTAAAATTATCTATATAGAGGAATTCCTTGAAAAAATATGCGATTTTTTACAAAACAGTTTTTATAACTAACTTTTAGAGCCTTTTTCTATCTGATCTCAAGCTGACGACGGACTCGGTTTCACTATGGTAACACTGAACGCAAGTTCAATAATGTTAATAATGATAGATAAACTGCAAAATGAATATGGTAATATAGCAGACTGTTATGAATAACATGTTAAACTAAGTTCAGTTATGATTTCTTTATTTAAATGACCAGTTTCATATGCAGGAAAGATGGAAAAATATTCATATGTAACCAATATGATCCATATCTAAATGTTTTCTCCTAAAAACAAGATTTTACAAAAACTGCCGGGATATTATTGGTTTTCAGATATTATACATAATACCCCATCATTTTATTTTCATGTAGCGAGTACGTTTCCATTAGTGTTCTTGTATTGTTATGTTCCGTCCCATTATCATTGTTTGCGTTTTAATGAAAATCAATTCTCTTTAAAAGGCACCGTTTTTTAAAAAACTAACAACATGCGACATAAAATATTTATTGTCGCAACTGCACGCTTAAATAGTGCCCGGAGCATTTTATAAGGGCTGCCCAAGATTGAAAATGGACACTTGCGATTGCGTCAGAATAATTTCAATTACAAAAGAGCCGCCGAGCAGGGATATAAAAGGCAATAGGAGGTGTTTCAGCAAAGAAAGCTGTTCATATTAGAGGGAATTGGTAGAAATTAAACTCTTGCTATACCTGATGCGTCCAGATCTGAATTGATGATTCAATTACTTTATGACCGGGGACCAATTGCCGTTGATTGATTTCCTTCCAAAGGGAACGCTGTCAATCCATCACTATACTGATGGAACTACAGAAATCAATCAAAAGCAAATGGTCTGACCTTCTCACAGTACAAGAGATCATTCTACATTACAATGTGAGCTCACACGTCTTCTGTGAAATCCAAACTACTTAAAAAAATCCGTTTTAAAATATTGGAACAACAGCCGTACAGACCGGATTTGTCACCATGTGACTTCTACATCTTTGGGCCACTGAAGAGAGTATTACAGGCGACATGTTTCTATTCTAACGACAAATTGAAGAAAGCTTTCCAACACTTCTTGAAGAATCAACAGTCATATTTCTAAAGCAACAGCATAGACCTGCTAACTGAAAGATTGGATCTATATTACAAAGCCCATGTCAGTTTCTTTTGATTACCAATAAAGGTACTCTTTTCATTCAAATCTTCCACTTTTCATTTGGGCAACTTTTATATTATATTTCTGACCACTAGTTATAAGTAGAGATTTTTGAAGTGTAAATACCGCTTGGAGATTATATTATTTTACCAGCTCTTTATCATTTCATCTTTAAATAAGGAACGCAGTGCTGTTTTATTATTATCACACATAGGGTATAATATCTTCTGCTTCCTATTACTATGCCCTTGAATACAGCTTCTTGTATTCTCAAAAATCAATCGTTTTTGTTCTAGAAATTTTGTGAATTTTTAATTAATATACATTTTTGTTAAGTCAATCCACATAATCCTCGAGTGAGAAAAAGAAACTTAAGAACTTTTCAAATTTTCTTAACTACTGTTAATGAAATCCCGCTTTCTCTTCCTCTAGGAGGCTACTGGTACACTGGTCACGAAGGGTCCTTCTTCTCCTCCATGCAGACGGCCATGCTGAGCAGTCCTGTGTACAAGAAACCGAAAACAGTTCAAAACTGCCTGCATTTCTACTACTACATCGACGGCGACGCCACCTTGGCCTGGGGTTGGGGAAAGGTTAAGGAGGCTTACATACAATCCTACATCAACTTTCCAAACTCTAAAGAAGGACGTGAGTATTCACTAATTGTAACTGTCTGTAATTGATTTAGTTGCTATATATTTTTTGTATGCTTTTATACGCAGCGAAATACCAGAAAAACTGGTACATCCATCCAATATCGTGTAGAGCCCTCTCAAGCAAACATAAGGGCAGCGACATGGTGTGGTATGGATGAATCTAATTTGTGAAGATATTCTGTAGACAGTTCACACCGTGATTCTTTCTGGGCAGTCCACAAAGTCATGGGAGTGCGATATTGTTACTTTTTTAGCGTGGCGGGTTTGAATTGAATGGACTTTACTTGAGGACAGCACAAACAAATTTATTTATAGCTATTTACAGGTATTGACGGGATAAAGTAAAACTTCAGATAAATACAATCCAGCAGTCAACAGTCACTGACAGCGTAAATGCAAGCCTTATGCACAATAAACACAGACTTCAAAACAGTTATCGTATAGCACAGTAAACAGTAAGTCACAGCGAGCTCGATAATACAATGTTAACGGCAAACGTAAACACAGCTCACTAATAACCAGCGAGAAAAGTAATCCCTAGTCCAGCGAAACGCTTCCCTTCTGAGAGGAACTTTCAACTAACTAACTAACTTACTGACACAACCTTCATTTTACGTCAACCCGTCCCTTATACAGCCAAGCATGCCCGCGCGAGGCTTCGTGAAAAGGTATATACCTAACTATTTAATTAAAATCATTATTTCTTATCTAAATAACAGATTCTTCTTCGTCAGGGTAAATAACGCTCTGCCATCAAACGCATTTTTGGGGGGGTTGCGCAGAGCTCCAAACTTGGACCTGTTCTATTTTCTTTATACAATAACGACATTCCAAAACAATTTAACACTATAATTAGCATGTATGCCGATGACACTGCAATACTAGCCAGAAACAAAAACCCAAATTTCATAAGTATAGCCCTCACTAGACATCTCAAAACTCTTGAAGACTGGTTTTCAAAATGGAAAATAGAAATGAATCCCAGTAAAACTGAAGCAATAATGTTTACCAATAATGTTACAAAAGATAAAAAAACCCCGTGGTCTAAGGAATGTAAGTATTTAGGTGTTATTTTAGACAACAAACTTTCTTGGCGTCCCCACTTTATTTATATTAAAAATAAGTTTCGAGACCTAACTCGTAAATTTTTCCCATTAATTTCTCGAAACTCCAAAATGTCTAGGGATAATAAAATACTTATTTACACTGCCTATTTGCGTCTGGTATTAACATATGCATGTCCGGCGTGGGGTTATGCTACAAAATCAAATTTAAGAATAGTTGAACTCCAACAAACAATTTAATACGCAGATTCTGTCAATGTAAATGGTATATGCCTAATACTAATATTTACAAAGCTCTAGATCTCCCTCCCCTTAAAAAATTTATTAAAAAACTCGCGCTTAAATTCTTCAAAAATTTAAACTCACACGATAATGAAGCCATACTTTCCATACCTAAATATGAACCTAATTCCAGAATCAAAAGACCCCGTAATATTCTCCTTTAACTTCTCTTTGTATTTTTTAAATTTTTTATATCTCTTAAATCTCATGTAACGTCAATATTTTAATCTTCTTTTTCAAAACCTAACGCAGCATTTCCCCATTCCCTGTTGTCACTCCCACTCAGTCTGACATCCATTGAGTACCTTAGCTTCGTTAAGCAACTTTCACCTCCCCATCTGCTGTGACTATTAAAGAACCTGGCAAGATCCTTCGAAGACGATCACGATCTTATCCAACCCTGTAAATTCTCCACCCCCCCCCCCCAAACAAATCATCTTGATCTCCCTGAAACTGATATCTCACACATCTTTGATCTAGTAAATGAAATAAAAGCCCTCTTCCTTGTCTTTCCCAAGCTCAAGCTAGCAATCAATGAAATGAAAGCATCTACCGACCCCATGAAAAAACTATTTATCCTTTTTGATTCCCTCACCCAAACGCAAACTCCTTAAAAAATTTCTGTACAAGTCTTTTATAGTCAGATCTCTTCATAAGTAACAGCCAATCACCATGCAGCTCTCGTCCACCCCACGTCTACTCTCCTCCTTCCAGTGCAGCGATCCTGTACAGTCCAAGCCATTCTTCTGCTTGCCGAGCTCTTGTCAACATCTCCCAAGTTCGAGGATAAACCCCTGCCGGGGCTAGGCGCCTCGTAATCCTTCCATTCCTTCGAAGACGATCACGGTAAAAGAATGAAAGACATGTGAACAATAACATCCTGTTCTACCGGATGTATATGCCCCTTGACCGGGGCTAGGCACTCCGAGATACATGCAATCTAAAGCGAGGCTTTGTGAAAAGGTCCAGCGGCTACCAGACTATTCCTTTCGCCAAACAAACCCGACTGGCGCTAAGTTCCTCGCCAAACGCCGCCAATCTTGGTGCGCCCCCACGGTGCTCGCCCTCTCTTAACAATATGCTTGATCCTGAGATATTTGGTGGCCAAGAAGAGGGAGTGAAATTCAGAGGAGTGCTCCTTACGCTACTCGGTAGCTACCACCACTTCACCTGCGGGTATTGCATCATCATGTTGGAATTGTCCACATTCCTCGGAATGCCCACTAGACATGAATAGATGCAGGCGATCAGAAAGGTTGTTAACGTACTGCTGACCTAAGGGGACCGAGTCTATTTCTATCAATAATTCAAGCCATTGTATTTGGTTTTGATCTCCAGATTTTTCATCGACAGTTCTCTGCATTTCGTATTCTTTAAACTTGATTCCTATCATTTCTTAATACAGTAATAGAAAAATGAAGTTTTTAAAAGCTTCCGTGCTTACTGATTAAAAAGATATCAAATTAAAAAGAAAGAAATGTGGATCACATCAGCTGCTAGTTTAAGTACTGTTTGTTTCAATACCCCAAAAATACCACTTTTCGACGATTCTATCTCATAAAGGGTTGAGATACGGGTGGATGAGAACATGTTTGAAAAACTTAGTCAAGCTTTGTCCTTGAATTACGTCCTATTAGACTCTTTTTGGCCCATTTTTTTTCATGTGTTTGGGAGTGCCGTTTCTGAACGCTTTACTTTACTTAAATTCAAAATTGCGTGCTGATTGCTTGTATGACTGGTTCAAGTGCTGGTTCTAATTTTGCTGATAATTTCATGTAATTTATTTAAAATAATAATATTTTAAGTAAATATTATTAACTTAAAAAAGTAAAAAAATTAAATTATTAATAATAATTATTAGTAAAGATATTAAATTATATATTTTACGATACCGTGTATTTTAAATAATATTTATTACATTATTAAGACGTTCCATATTTATAGAAATTTCTTAAATGAAAATAAAATGTTTTGAAATAGAGCAAACTCTCGGTTATTTACCATTGTTAATCTCAAAAAAATATTATATCGAAAATTCAATAACATAAAAAAAATTATTATTGTTTTGTAGAAAAGTGCATTATTAAATTTTAAAAACATGAATTTTCCATTTATTTCCAGTAATTTAATTTTTTTGGTCCTTGCAATAAATAAAAATTGCTATGAGATATTTTACTGTGAATTAGTATCTTTTTCCGACGGTATTGTGAATTATTGGCAATGTTTACATCTCATAAGTCCGCGAGTAATCTGAGTTTACTTTAGTGTTAAATGTAAGCACCTCCTCATTTCAACATTTCTGTCATCCCTATTTTGACGAATTAAACCCATCCTAACACAAACGCAGAACCTCCGAAGAATTTAAAATTCGGTGGAAAACAATAATAGCTTTTACAGACATCTTATATCTTAAATATAAATAAAAAATGGCAGCAAATTTTCTAAAATGAATAATTTTTCTGAGATTGAATTTTTTAATATATTTGCACACATATAATAATAATAATAATGATGATGATGATGATTCCGTTAATTCTTAATACAATCCATTTTTCAAATGCTACTGTTAGATTTGCAAGATATCTGTTTCTAGAAGGGGAATAACAAGCAAGTAATATTTTTAAAAAAGTAAGTCAATTCTTACTTAGGCCAACAAAGAAAAAAAATTATTTTAGTTACTTTTTATTAAATAATTCTAATTAATATAAATAATTTAACAAAAAATTATATCTGGCCGGAACAGAATCAAATCTGTATCCATTGAAAATACATCAGAACACACTGCGCATGAGTGAATTTTCAGTGCCAATTGGGGTAACACAAATGAGTGAATTATCTAAGCCAGTTGAGGTAACGCAATACAGATTAGAAATTACTAATTTCCTTTATTCTATTTTATTTTAATTCAAAAGTACTTCAAAATGAATCCGAAAAGTCTATGAATTAACAATCTTTAATTTTAAATGCATCAAACACTAGGAAAATAAACAGAATCATTTGAGATAATCGGTCGAAAGCCTGCAAGCTTAACCTCATTAGCATGGGAAAAAAATAAACTGAAGTCTTACTCATTTAGTGGTGGAGAAATAAAGATTTTTGTCGAGAAAGTTAGTTTTTAATTAATAAATAAAAAAATTACTGATTTAATACTTGAAAAAAATTATTAACATCAAATGTCATCCACTACAAGCTTTAAAAAATGTACTTGAACTTGAGTGGATGAATAAAAGGTATTTTATTAATGGTTGAAAATTTGAACAAGCTCTATAAATATATATAGAGGGATTGTGAATTAATAGTAGGAATTGAAAAATGGCGGCATTGCATTTGAAAGTGGAATACTTAGATGTTCATATTTCTGATTATTATTTACATCTCGTCTGTTTATAGGAATGTGGCTCTCAACGAAAGCGAAAAACATTACGAATCACAGGGTGTGGACGTATGCAGAAGTCAAAGCGAACATCTCAGCAGATTTCCAGGTAAAAAAATACGTCAATCGAACGTAGCTAAAATTAGTTTTGTATTTATTAATTCTGAACTCATCTTACTTTATCAAGATGCTTTGAAACCTATCGAGCTTTGGTTTTTACCAGCTTTGAAACCTATCGATTTTCATGTCTATAATCAATGTAATTGGAAAATTTACCGCCGCATTTATTTGAATTCATTTGTATTAATTAAAACTTTAGAGTTACCTCCTCGCTTTGTGGGCTTATATTCCAAAAAGGACGCTGTGATTCTTGTGGCATCATTAGTTTATTCCTTTTTGCTTTGCTCGGTAGCCGTATAGTTATCAGTAAGAAATTATAAATTCATTTTTTTATCAAAAGTAAAATTAAATTATTTAAACTACACGAACTGCTAAGATTAGTTTTTCATGAGTTACTGAACACTTAGTAACTGATCTGTCCTCTCTACTGTCTAAAAATTAAATTTTCTGATTGCAGAGAGATACAGGGGGGTATCAAAATAAAGGAGACACCTTACATATGTAAAGAATCTTTTATTAGTATGGATGTGAGACCTCCTTTGGCTTGGCATACAGTGAGGTTTCGCCTAGGAATCAATTCGTACAAGTGTTGAATAGTTTTAAAGGAATATTATACCATTCTTCCTGGAGATATTGGGAAATTTCTGCGTTGGTTGATTGTATTTTTATGGAGCAATATCCGAAAGTAGTTCATCTCCGAAAGTTCTGGGAGTTCGGTTTATCTCCCGAAAGTTCTGGAAGATATACTGGTGAGGGATATCAATTCCAAATTGAACACTCTAAAATATACCACAACGGTGCAATTATATTGATGTCGGGTGATTGTGAGGGCAAGGCATATGTTTAACTTCACCCTCGTGCTCATCAAACCTTGATTGAACAAATCTCGCTGTCTGGATAGCTGCTTTATCATCCTGGAGAATTCCATTTTTTGCAAGAAACACAGTTTGCAACATAGGATGGACCTGGTCAGCTAAAATTTCTGTACACTTCTCCCCAGTGAACCTCCCTTTCAGAGTTACGATTGGTGCAACGGAAAACCACTACATAGGTGCCCCATATCAGGACAGATCCGCTCTCCTTCCACCTTGACACTTGGAAGAAGACAATCATGAACATACGCTTGTGCGGGTGTCCTCCAAATATGCACCTGCCCAGTTGTAGGAAAAAAAAAAGCGAAACATGATTCGTCAGACCATATTTCTTGTAGTTGTTATTGTTGTTACAAATGAAACTTGCCATGGCCGAGGCATCAGCGAGTTTTGAGCCGGAAGGAGCGTCTCTTGTTTTTGAAGTAACGCCAACTAAGGCCAAGAGTACGACTTTAGCTACACACTCATCACATTCTCTAGCACAACCCCTTTTTACGGCGGGGGGAGGGGCACATTCACACGCCTCACAGATAGAACACAGAAGAACAATTATGCCTTAATCGGGGCTAAAACCCGGGACGTCCCGGGCTGACGCATGATTCCGTTAGAATTAATTTTATACAATTAAACTAGTTACAATATTTGGACAACAGTTCAAAATTTTTACAAAATTTACATATAATTTACACAAAATTTCTAACAATATAAATGATTTAAGAAAATAAACAAACAATTTGATCCAGCAATTAAAATTTGTTCCCTCGTCTCGGATTATAGATAAAAATGATTTACAAAATACCTAAAAAATCATAGACGAACTGAAATTGTGAAAAGACGTTTTTAAAGTATAATTGTTAAAAATTTAAATCAAAATTTTAATTTTTGTGAAACAAAATAATATAAAATATACAGAAAACAAGCAATTTTTTTCATGCAATGAAAAAAAATACTAAAAAATGTATATTAAACGTATATTTCATGCAATGAAGAAACGTATATTAAATGTAACTAACAACTTTTTTTTATTTTTCAGTTTCAATTTGTTGCCGGCATAGACACCCAAACAGAAGCTGTATTGGCACTTGATGACATAAAACTTGTTACCGGAAATTGTCCAGAAGCTGGTAGGTTTTTAAAAAATATATTACTCATTTTTTAAAGATTTTGAAAGCAAATTCTTGACGAGAAAATTTTAATTGCATTAAATCTTTCTTTTTTAAGTATTCTGTCACATAATATAAAAATATCAAAGAATTTTTAATGTTTGATGCATAATTTTGTTTCAAAATTACCTTAACCCTTAATAACCTAGAGTTTCAATTTTGATACCAATCTTTTAAATCGAATGTTCACATTACTATTACTTTTTTTATAGGTTGGCTGTGTGTATTTTACTGTTGTCATATTTATATTCACACAGTAATATTAAAAATATTACTGTGTGAATATAATAATATAAGTGAATGTAATAATAATTAACACAGTAATATTAAAAATAAATCCCTTTCGTAAAGCAGGCTACTAAGGGTTAAAATATGCATTTTAAAATATAACAAATAAAGGATATTTCACTTGTAATTACCTAAACCCTAACAAACAATGATTATTAATGTTATTCTCGGCGAACAACGATGTTATTTGAAACAGAAGTAGAAATATATGATTTGCCTCGTAATATTTGGTTTAAATTAATTCCAATTCCAGGTTTCTGCGATTTCGAAGAAGACAAGTGCGGTTGGAAGGACGGACCAAATATGTACAACTGGCTTCGTAAGACGGGAAGATCTGGAACGAACAGCGAAATTGGTCCTAGCGCCGATAACACTCTTAAAACTGCCGATGGTAAGGTCTTTTTGAATATTTTTTTCTTGCAGTATTTGATTTAAAAAATATAAGGATTTGCTCAAATGAAAAGTGGACATATTGAATGAAAATAATGCCTTTATTGTAAATCAAAACAAATTACTATGAATGATGTAGTATAGGTCCCATCATTTAGGCAGCAGGTCTATTTCTTGCTATACTATGGCGAATGTTGAATCTTGAGGAAGTCTTGCACAGCTTTCTTCACTTTATCATCAGAATGGAAATGTGTCCCTTGTATCTCTCTCTCAAGTGGACTAAGATGTGGAAATCACTGGGTGACAAATACGGACTGTACGGCGGGTATTTTGACTTTTTCCTATGGATTTTTTTAAAGTTTGTCTGAATTTCACAGTGACATATGTGCGATGGAGAATGATCTCTTGTACTGTGAGAAGGACAGACAGTTTTCTTTTTCTTGCTTTCCGTAATTCTTGCAGTATTGTGACGGATTGACAGCGTTCTCTTGTGGCAGGAAATCAACTAACAGGGTTCCATGGCAATCAATGAATCAAAACCCGGCCGCTGTTCTGGTCTTTATGCATCCATGTGTAGCACGACTTTACTTTCAACCAGTTTCTTCCAAGAAGAACTGTTTTTTCTGTTGAACGCCATATACAGTGCACAACTCCTACAGCCCTTTATATCCATATTAGATAGTGCTGCTATAGCTGCAATCATTCTGACTCTATCGCAATCTTTCTCTTAAGCAAACCTTATAATATTTAACGGCAGAAAGTAGTTAATAACGGCAATTTCTCACTTATTTCTTATTGTGTAAACTGTTTTTATTCCAGGAAATTACGTTGTTTTCAGCACAAAGAACAAAAACCCAGGATCCGAAGCAAATCTCGAGAGCGAATTCTTCCCGCCAAACGACAAAGACGTGTGTCTGTCATTCTTCTATTACATGTGGGGAAAAGATTTGGGAACTTTAAAGGTAAATACAACGCTTAAGAAATCCTTGAGCGCGCTAAATATTTATAACACAAAACATCTAAAATTTCATGAACTTACGTTTAATATCGCTTAGCTAATTCTGTGTAATATTTTTCTCGGAAATCAGAAATAACAAGTAATTTTAAAAATAATTCAAACCAATTCCTAATTAGTTCGACTAAGAAAATTTTAATATAAATAATCTATAAAAAATATTGATTTTCGGAAGAATTTAACTCGCATTAGTGTGTTAAATGGATGCATTTAACACGCTAATAGATTTATTTTCGTTTTAAGACGCTTTTATTTACTCGTTTGACTATTCGGTACAAATTTTGAAATGAATTTTTAACTAACTTTCCAATGATTTAAAACTTTAAGCATATCTCAGAAAGAATGGCAATACAATATTAACTCACTCTCTTGTTTATTCAGTACAAATTTTGTTTTCTGAAGTTATTGTCATGTCAGAACATGATGTTGATTTTGGGATGAAGTTTTTTGCTTCAACAAAACTCCAGGAGCGAAAAATTGAAATTTTATTATCTGCACGAGCATTTCAAAATATCGGCTTTTAATAACGCGTTGTCATCACATTTACAAAAGCTCAGATTAAAAAAAATAAGCTAATGACTACAGTAAATAAAACCTAGGAAAATGTCATTTTGAGCGGGTGATTATTGGAAATGAAATAAACAGGAAATAGGATATTTTTTTAAATTCAATAAATGCGAGACAAAGTTTTTTTTATCGTTTGCAATACTAAAGTGACTCATTCAATGAAACCATTAAAATGAATAAAAAGTATAATTTAACTTGCATGAGCTCGTGGTGTTTAGCCGTTCAAGAAGTTCTGACATGATACATTGAAATATACATACCAGGTTTTATTTTGATCTTTTTGATCTGAATTTCAAAATTTCACACATATAAAATCAAAAAGCAAAAAATATTTTAATCAAAATTTTTTAAAGTACCACTCAAAAGTTTAAAAGCTAAAGTATCCTCAAAGTACTGTACGCAAAATATCCTTCAAAAGTAAGCGACACCATAATGGTATCGTACATAAAATATTCCTCAAATACCGGGGGCGTACTTAACAGTGGTGACGTACTTAAAGTATCACTAATCTAATTTATAATCTCCCGATAACCCGAAAAACTACCAGTAACAAGTGAACTAATTTTAATTAGTGCTGCTGGTGTCAAGTGAAGAAGTTTTTACGAG
>JAOUZG010013621.1:1667762-1679261 GCA_026289955.1 Argiope argentata | reverse complement strand
AAAATAGTTGTTTTATTGTACAAATATAAAAAGACCGCTCCGTTTTTCAATTCCTACAATTAATTCACATTCTCCATATACGTATATATATTGATATATTGTTCAAATTTTCAATCGTTAATAAAATATAAAATACTTTTTATTCATCCACTCAAGTTCAAGTAAATTTTTTAAAATTCGTAATGGATGACATTTGCTATTTTAATACACTTTTTTTAACTCTAATTCTTTATTTTTTACTAATTAATTAAAAATTAACTTTCACACCAAAATCTTTATTTTCTTTCGCTAATTAAGTAACAAAGTCATTTTGTTTTTCCCCACGCTAATGAGGTTAGGCTTAACATGTTTTCGACCGATTGTTTCAAACGATTCTGTTTGCTTTCTTAGTGTTTAATGGATTTAAAATCAAGCCTTGTTAATTAATCGATTTTTCAGATACATTTTAAAGTACATTCGAATTAAAATAAAACAGAATGATGGAAATTAAACATTTCTAATCTGTGCTGCGTGTTGACAAATGATGTAGAAAATTCACGCATTTTCGTTACCTCAATTGGCGTTGAAAATTCACGCATACGCAGTGAGTTCTGATTTATTTTCAACGGATAAGGACTTGGTTTTGTTTTAGCAAGACCTTTTTTGATAAATTATGCATATTAATTGTGATTATTTTATAAAAAGTAACTAAAATAAAATCTTTATTGGCTTAATTTCTCGGCTTAATTTTTGTATATATTATTTGTTTTACAGTATAAATGCACTAATCTAATGCATATTATAAATAAAAGTTTACTTTTAAATCATTTCATTGAAATCTGCGATAACTTTTTTCTGGCTTTAAAGTTGGCTGTCATCTATAAAATAATTCTTTTTTGCTTTGCATAATCATTTATACTAACAAAATGTTGCCACTTTAAAAAATCAAAGGATTGATTAATATGCCAAGCAATTAAAATGGATTTTTATTTTTTGGATCGATCCAACATTTTGTAGCCATTTATTAAAAAAAATTAATAAAATGCTAATTTCATATAATTGTGATTAATGAATGTGTAAATTTTTGTCCGAAAAGTTGTATTATTTTATTTTATTTATAAATTGATAGATTTTTTCATTAGGATTTGTTAGTAAACTCAAATATGTTCACTCCTTACATTAAATTGAAAGTTTTTCCCATATTTTTTTAAGGATATTACATGCAAGCAGTTGCCAGTGATGGAGCACAAGCCGAAGAAAAAACCAGCCTTGTCAGCCCTCTGTTCGACAAACGATGGGGCCCTCATTGTGTCACATTTTGGTACTACAGGCCCGGTCTATCTACTGGAAAAATCAGCGTACTCACTAGACGAAATGACAAAGAAACTTTACAATGGTCAGCCACTAGAGATGTTGGAAAATTCTGGCACTATGGACAGGTGACAATCGACGACAAGAAATCTCTCCAAGTAAGTAATTTCTAATCTCTGTTAATTTAAATCACTGTTCGTGAATTTCCCATGAAAGCTTTTAATTTTGTTTTTATCAATTTGGCGAGTTAATTGTGGAACGTCCGGTACGATGCTATTTATTTGTCTATCTGTTTTTGTTTACGATTATCCAATGAAGTAGAAAATACATGGAGCCGATAAATTAAAGACAACGAATAATTGAAGCTCGAAATCGAATAGGCACTAAGCATAAAGGGTAATACTACCAAGCATCTTCTAATCGCGTATTTTTTTACCTGCTTTTACCAATATTGCATTATTATTATTATGTAGGTTCCTTTGAAAACAGATGCGTTTTTAAACGTTGACCTGCTTTTACCTGTGCTGGTTTTTCAAACTGGTTTAAAATGGTTAATGGATTAAATTCATTAAGACAAATAAGGGCTTAAAAATAATAGTGTTCTTACATCGCAACTAGAAATTTGCGATCGTAGATCTCATTACTCTTTTTTCATTACTGGTCTTATCCATTTTTTAATGTTCATTCGTTCATGATTATTCGCCATTTCTTTGCTGTCTGGCCCCTTAAACAGGATGAATCCAATTGGTTGAAAATCATGATAATTGGCTGTACATTTCCTTTCAAATCTTTTACGCTTTCATTGTCTTGTGGTGAAAGCTTTATAAGCCAGTTAACATCTACGATACATGAGGAGCATACTTTTATATTGTGATCATGTTACTCGGCTACAAGCCCTCAGATTGCGAGTTTGCATACCCTCAGAACTGCCCAGAGCTATCTGCATCTGCGCAATAGTAAACCGGGAATCTTGAATAAGCAACCTTAATGCAGCTGTTGTGGCGCCCTCTATCGGCAGCAAAAGTCGCAAAGCGCATTAAATACAACAGCTAACATCACCTGAACTCACACACGCACTCGCCATAAGCCTGGCGCAACTGTATCGTTCGTCTAACCATCGACTCACTGGTGGGTAAGTATGTGTTGAAAGCTTTATAAGCCGATTAACATCTACAATACATTAGTATACTTTTGTATTGTGGTCATGTTACTCGAATACAAATCATTTCCAAATTTCCCGAACATTTTCCCAAATGTTTATATTTTTCTTACAGATTATATTCCAAGCTGAAAAGGGACCTCGAAGCGACTACGAGATGGCGCTGGACGACATCGAAATAAAAAACAGCGCATGTGGAAAGACAGCGGAATGCAACTTCAACAACAACTATTGCAGTTACTTTTTGAACGAAACATCCGATTTCGCATGGCTGCTGGGCACGGGAAGAGTCGTGAACAACCAATTGGTAGATCGAACACCAGCGGACAACAGCGTTGAAAATGGTAAACTAACCAATAATTTCATAATATCCTGCGCCTAATTTTAATTAACAATAAAATTTTGCTATCACACTTTTTTCAGTCAATTTATTTCTGTAAGATAAAAGCTTTGAATAATTTTTTGTTGTTGATTTTCCAGGAATGTACATCTACGCTGACATGACATCGCCCAGTTTAAAAGAGAATCAAAAAGCAGTCTTGATGAGTGAAATATTGGAAGTGCCCATCAAAGCAGTTTCCTGTGTCACCTTTTATTACCATTTGAATGGCCAGGGTAAGATTTATATATAATCCAATTTGAATCCCAATTAATTTCCTTACTTTTTTTATCTCAATTTTGCCTCTATTAACTTCATTATATCGTATTTCCTGATCCAATCTCCTCTATTTAATTTATTCTACTCACGCTCTATAAAACTGCTGGTCTCAGTATTTTCTGAAGCTCTGTTTGTATGAACTTCATCCTATCTTATTTCCTGATCCAATTCCCACGCTTTATTTAATTCATTCTACTCGCGCTCAATAAAATTGCTGGCCTCAGTATTTTCTTAAGCTCCGTCCGCATTAACTTCATTCTATATTATTTCCTGATCCAATTCATACTCTTTGTTTAATTCATTCTCCTCGCATTCAACAAAATTGCTGGTCTCAGTATTTTCTTAAGCTCTATCCGCATTAAGTTCATTCTATATTATTTCCTAATCCAATTCCCTCTCTTTATTTAATTCATTCTACTCGCGTTCAATAAAATTGCTGGTCTCGTTATTTTTTAAAGCTTTGTCCGTATGAACTTCATTCTATCTTATTTCCTGATCCAATTCCCACGCATTATTTAATTCATTCTACTCGCGCTCAATAAAATTGCTGGCCTCAGTATTTTCTTAAGCTCTATCCGTATTAACTTCATTCTATCTTATTTCCTGATCCGATTCCCACTCTTTATTTAATTCATTCTATTCGCGCTGAATAAAACTTCTGGTCTTAGTATTTTCTTAAGCTCTATGTATTTATTTCATTCTCTCTTATTTCCTGATCCATTCTATCTTATTTCCTTATACCTTATTTCCTGATGGCGTTGGATTTGCATCTCTTGGGCTGCGATTTCGAACACCATATATAGAAAGGAGAATGGAATTTGGTTTTCTATTTTGCCGCTTAATTTTGACATTCTGTCACATTTATATTAATTGTAATTATTTATTAAAATGGAACTAAAATAAAAAATTTCTTTGTTAACCTACGTAGGAATTGATTTAAAAAATCTTTTTTACATTACTTGTTTCAGATTCATCCGCACTGAGCATTGGTAAAGCCACCTTAGACAATACGGACAGAGATATGAAATATAATGTGGAAGAAGTTTACAGCACACTGGACAAAACTGGTAATGGGTGGACCAAAAAAGCACTGGATGTCCCCGGAAATCAAGGGACGACGTACCAGTTGTATTTCCAAGCTACTAGAGGAAAAGGCCCCCGTGCTTTTATAGCAGTTGACGATATTACCGTTAAAGAAGAACCATGCATAGGTACGCTTAAATGCCTTTAAGTGAAATTCTTGGTCTCAAATTTAAGTTTTGGTTCCTTTTTAACAAGAAGTACTTTCTTTTAGCCCCACCTACACCGACGCCGGTCACCGTGACTACAGAATTGCCAAGTAAGTCTTTTTTCTATAAATTTATAATAAAAAAGATTAAAATGAAATCTGCTATGCATATTTAAATGTATCATGTCAGGACATCATTTCTTGAATGGCCGAGCGCCACGTATTCGTGCAAGTTAAATAATATTTTTATTCATTTTCATTGTTTCATTGAATGAGTCACTATAGTAATTCAAACGATAAAAAAAACTTTGTCTCGCATTGATTGTTTAAAAAAATATCGCATTTCCTATTTATTTCATTTAATATAATCACGCGCACAAAATGACATTTTTCTAGGCTCTATTTGCTGTAGTCATTAACTCATTTTTTTAAATCAGAGCTTTTGTAAATGCAATGGCAACGCGTCATTAAAAGCTGATTCTTTGAGATGCTCGGGCAGATAATAAAATTTTTATGTTTCGCCTACAGAATTTTGTTGACGCCACAAGCCTCATTCTCAAAACAATACCATGTTCTGACATGATAGAAAGAAAATTAGTAGCATTAACAAGAACTTAATATTTAATATCTGTTTATTTTACGATTAATTCAATTTTTAAAACACCAGTACCCAGGGCCCGACTTAGCCTAGTTGGGTCGCGGGTCAAAAACTTCTTTGGGTCCCCCTCTGCGTCACTACTTTAGTAATGGCGAGCATTCATTAAAGAAGGAAACATAAAATAAAATTTATATTTGATTTGGGGCCCCCACTTGTGTGGTGGCCCGGGTAGCTGCCCTGCCTTAGTCAGGCACTTCCAGTACAATTTTAAGGCTGGCTTATTACGTTTTTTTCACTTTAAGTAAATGTGCTTCATATACTTGTCAGAAAATAAATATCGGATTTAATTTAGATTTTTTTTTGCTACTTAATAGATCAATTAACAATACGTTATCTTTTCAATTTTTTTTAAATTAAAAATAAATTTGACGCCATAGTTTCAGTCGTTTTTACCTTAAGTTATAGTCATCATCTAAAACTTTTGTATTTCCTAGTGTAATAAATATACAAAGAGAAGATGTAAAACTTCAACAAACCTATGAAAATTGACTTCTTGAATTCAAATAAAGCATCAGTTCAAATAAATTAAGTTTATTTGTAAATTTAACTTATTAGGGATTAAGATCATTTATAGATAGAAAGAGTCTAAAGGAGAAAATTTGGTATTCAATATTTGACTCCAAAATTGTACAATTTGGTCAAATTTCAGGTGATAATCTGTTTTAAGAATTCCACTCTTATGCATATAAATATTTTTTCATGTTATTATACAGAAGGAAATGAAATGATTTCATGAAAGATTTTGGCCCGTGAATTTATTATTAAAAATATAGATTCTTTCTAATTTTGAACCTGTACAGCGTGTATCATCAATTCATCCTATCTTTGAAAATTCATTATAAAATGAATAATGCTATGGAAAAAATTCGCTTTTACCTTTTTCAAATATATCATTATTGATTGTATTGACTAACAACAACAACCTCTGGTCCTTTTATTACGATGAAATAATTTTAATTATTGTAAAATGTATATAAAAATTGAGCATGAACTTTCTTTTTTTAATTTTATTTATTTAAAAATTTTTTTATTCTTTTTAGTAACAAGCCTGACCTGCAATTTTGACAGCAACAATTTTTGTTCCTGGAAGGCGAACAGCGGTAAATTAAAATGGCAAATCAGTGATGTCAAGAAAATCAAAGACAAAATGCCGAAATTCGATCACACATATGGAAACTACATGGGTAAGAAACGAGTAACTTCGATAACCTTTTTTTTGTTACAGTTTCCCTATTTCTTCTAAATTATGGAAAATGTTAATGCAGTCATTATTCCAACGCAAAATGAACAATAGAACAAGCTAATTCGAATTACACTGACCAGAATGAAAACTTGATTTATTCTAAAACTCCAATGTAAAAAAATTAAATTTGTTTAACAAAATATTAAATAATTTTTTTAGTTTCAGTTTAAATTTTATTTTAATTTTTTTGTTGAACCATGCTGAAATACGAGTTTTAAAACTTGACAATAAATTATTTTACATATGGACTGTTCATTTTGAAAATATGTTTTTTTTTTCAAGTAAAAAGCATATTATCTTATTTATCAATTTTAAATTAGAAATTAATTGTATCAATTGCTGCTTACTGGCATAGGAGTTGCGGGTCTCGCCCGTGATCTTTGCGTCCCGGATTCAAGTTCCGGTTCCAGAATTTTTTTTTTTGTTCGCAATCTTTTTATTGTTATAATAATCTCTGTGGCATGTGAATGTGCCCCCTCCCCCATAAAAAGGGTTTGTGCAAGCGACTGTGATGCATGAAGTGCTTAAGTCGTACTCTTGGCCCTAGTTAAGCAAAAAAGATAGTTAAGCCCCTGCAAAAATAAGAGACGCTCACTCGGCTTAAATCACTGATAGATGACTATTAGTGGGCTTATAAAAGTGCCATCAGTCACAACACATTTATGTCAAGTCTGGAAATTTTTCTACGATTTTACAACTATATAATTTAATCGTATAAATTTTTAAGCAGATTTGATTGAAATAATATTTATTTGGGGCTGTAAATGGATTTGAATCATTTTAATAATAAGTATCATTAATAATTGCATCAGTTTCATTATTAAAAGTTATTTAAGTTCAATTATGAAAAATTAAATATCAATTAAAATATATTTTATATTAATTTATTTGACTTATACATAGTAACGGGAAATAAAATAGGAATAATATTTTTTTTTTTACTTTGAGTTAAATTACATTTTTATATTTACGAAAAGAATTATACAGAAATTTGAAACAAATTCGCGCGTAATTACGATTATCCTGGAAATCATCTAGAATTGTTTATAATTTTTTTGAATTTAATCGTTTATAATTTTTTCTGAATAAAATTGTTAAATACATAAAATTATTTATTTTTAAAAGGGAATCTTTCTATTTTTCCGTTATAATATTTTATAACAGTAAAATATATTTTCAACGCTAAAAAATTTAATTATGAAAATAAAATATATTTCTAACTTTTAAAGCTGTTGATTTTATAAATTGTATTAAGGATTCTTTAAATTTTTTCTTCTGTCTATAAAAATAATAATTCAATATTCTTTTCTATAATAATTCAATAAAAATAAATTGTGTACAGGATTCTTTAAAAATTTTCTTCTTTCTATAAAAATAATAATTCAATATTCTTTTCCATAATAATTCAATAAAAATCATTTTTCAATCCTGAAATTAAAGATTAAAAAATCTATGCAAACTTACAAGTAATTACAAGATTTCAAAAAAAAATGAATAAATAGGTCTATTTGGCAAATTATATAAAGGAACTGCTTCAGACTGCTGTTTATCAACATTGAAAGATCTGATAGAAATATCTGAAAGAGGAGATCCATAAATCATCCATACAAACCTGTGTCCTGCATTTTATAAATATGAATTATTTAGGAATTAGGAACAAAGAGTGGGAATCGAATTGATATTAAAATATTTTTTTCCTGTTTTAATTAAAAAACAGTAGAAAAAGAATAAAAGTTGCATTGCTTTTTTTGCAGGACGGTATGCTTACCTGCAGGGAGATGACATTGCCATCAAAGAAGGAACGTTGACGAGCGACTCAGCGGATCAAGAATGGATTGGAAACTTCTGCGTCAGCTTCTGGTACTTCATAAATGTGGACGGAACAAACAGGTGAGAATTCATTCAATACCACAATGCCAAAATTTCGGACATAAATTAAAAGTGGAAATATCAAAACGCCAACAATTTCGTTTGAAAATCAGGATGAAAATATAGGCTATAGAATTGAACAAAATGTCGGTGTCCTGGCACAGAGGTGGCGCGTCTTCCTCGTGATCGAGGCTTCCTGGATTCGAGTCCCGGTTAGGGCATGGTTGTTCTTCTGTATACTCTCTGTAAGGTGTGTTAATTGGCCCCTCCTGTAAAAAAAGGGCTGTGCAAGAGAGTGTGTGTCATCCTCATATGAGATAGAAGTCAGACTTCTGCCCTCGGGTGCTCAGGGGTCCATACCCACAGATGCTATTGCTCTCTTCTTTCCGTTGTAAAACGGACACGTCATCATCATCAAGTGAACAGAATAATTAATATCTGTTGTTGTTACTAATGGCACTTGCTATGGACGAGCCACCCGGTGATACAGCAGTAGATTTAAGCCGAAAGGAGCGTCTCTTGATTGTTTTTTGAAGTAGCACCAACTGGGGCCAAGAGTACGGCTTAGCTACACCCTCACCAAATTTGCTTGCACAACCTCTTTTTACAGGAATGCTCAGTCACACATCTCACTGATAGCACACAGAAGAACAACCCTGCCTGAACCAGGACTTGAACCCGGGACTCCCAGGGACTCCCGGGACTTTTGCCATTAAACTCCAATCAACCAACCAACCAACCCAGAACACGAGGAAGACGCGCTACCTCTGTGCCAGAATGCCGGCTTTCGATGATATTCTAAAGAACACAGATAATGTAACCCAAACAGCAAAAAGTTAATATAAGCTAAAAGTAGGAATGAAAAATATTTAATTAATAATTAAATTGGCTAAGATATTTCTGTTAATTAATTTTTTTTTCTCTGGGATATTCTGCAAGGAAACTTAACTATTGGTTCAAAAATGTTGAAAAATTGTTGAAAATAAAATTCGGTAAATAAAGGGTTAAAAGACCATCAGAGTTTGGATTTTCTTTGGCGACGATGTGTAATGGTACATCGAAGTAGATTGATAAATTGATTCAGTTTTTAGATGGCTGAGTACGCTTGGCGCCATATAACCACATTCGACTTTGGCGCCATAAATATGGTTAGAATATGGCATAACATTCAAAGGTATTTAAATTGAATATTTTAACTGCTTCTTTTTCAAAAATATTTTTATAGCTGAAAATTTAAAGAATTAGGAGATTGGGATTTATAGTATCAAAGACTGTTATCCCCTGCTTCCAAATAAAAAGAGTAAAAAAAACCCACCAATAAACACAAGAGCTCCCACAAACTATCAAATTGAAGTTTCAGTTAATTGTTAGTGACATAGAAGTTTCTCTGATGCGATTTAGTCCATTTTCAAGATTCTACATTTCCAGTGGAAAGATGAGGTACAAAATGAAGGAGAGTTTCGAGTTTCAGCAGTATGGTATGGTGATAAAGAAAAGAGACGCAAAAAGGTTTCAAAAGAGTTCTGCCAATAGAACTAATAGATATTGAAATGCTTCAATGCTTGAAAAGAAACTTGCAGATTGATTTTGTTTGCAGTTATTTTAACCAAAACATTTTTGAAGGAAATATCTTGTCTTTCTAGTTGTAGAAACGTCCACATCTTGTCTCTATAATGTGTATACTTTTTGCACGAGAGAATTGTGTGTTCAATGCCATTAATGCTATTACATTCTATGCAAAGTGAACCACTTTGAAGATTAAAACGATTAAACAGTTCCAGTATTATAATTACATTGCTGATTAGTCTAACCAAAACAACATCTTCCCTCCGATTTTTGTACCAGAAGATAGTGCTTCAATGTTAGGAAATTTTTTACTGATTTAAGAACGGAAAAATTTAGATAGCGAATTCTTTAAAGTTTTTATAAAGTTTTTATCTTGCTAATCTATTTATGACTAAAAACCAAAACAATGCTGGGCATTTTATAAGAAATCAAGATATTTTATAAATTCGGAAGAAATAACCATAACTAGGATTATATTAATTAATCTGGATTGTATAATCCTTGCATCAGTATAATTCTGTAATTTATTATGAATTAAAAAAAAGAAAAATTGAAAGGAACCCCGCTTTTATTCTAAACCATGACTGTCATGAAATGTTGTGGGTTCAATTTTTTTTTTGTCTTTATATTATTTTAACCCCTTAACTGGTTTATTTTCCTTGCTATCTAATAAGATGACACCTTCTACTTTGGGAATATTTTCTTATTTTGATTTAAATGGAAATCAATGGAATACTTGGCTTATCTACGAATTCAAAGTCATTTTACTATTGGATTATAATTGTTATGAATGATTTATTTTTTGTTTACAACTATCAAAATTCGATAAATCGGTGCACGTACGGCGAACGAACAAACTGGTTAAGGGATTAATATATTGACATTTATTTATATAGCTTAGATGACAAGAATTTAAATTTATTTCATTGCTGAAACTAAAACAATGAATAGAACTGCTGCAAAATATTTTCAAAACAAAGAGAAAAAACAATTTATTAATCCAAATGCTTAAATTTTTAAGTGATTGAAGGGACAAGAAATACCTCAATTTTGTCAGAAGTTAATTGTCATGATTTTTTGTTATGTATTTTAAAATAAAGCTTTCAATTTTCAACAGAATAACAGTTTATTTGACGAGTAAAATTGCAACACTAAAATGTACGTAAGACACTTAAATACACATAAAGTCCAATGCAATATTTTTCCTCTTTTTCCAGTGAACTGCATGGTTATAATTATAGAACGAATCTATAGTGCTACTTTCAGTACTTGGGATTATTCTATAACCAAATATATTATTTCGTATTCAAACAGGAAATAGAACTGTGATGAAAAAGAATTGCTCTAGGGTATTGTTGATGATACTGCGAAGATAATAATTTTCAGAGACGTAATATATCAATTCCGTAACTGTTAACTTTCAGACTGGCAACACAATTTATCAAATATATGTGCACACGGTAACCAATTAAAAAAATATTGGCAGATAGTGACTTAATTTTTTTTAAACTTGAAAGATTTGAATATGACTTGAAGTTTTTTCATTTCATTTTGTTTTACAGTTTGGAACTTCGAGCAGAGCACAATTCCTATTGGTGGAAAACAGAATACGTCAGTTTCTGGAAAAGAGAAGGCAATTATGGCTACAAATGGAGGCACGCATATGTTCACATCAAGAGTAGCAAAGTATCACCCAAGGTGAGTTGCTCTTTGCTTCCACTTTTAAATGAAGAAAGCTTATATATATATATATATATACAATCTTTTCTTAAATGGCATCTGATATATATATATATATATATATATATATATATGTATATATATATAT
>JAOUZG010013621.1:1588772-1613718 GCA_026289955.1 Argiope argentata | reverse complement strand
TATATATATATATATATATATATATATATATATTCGTGTGCTGAAATACAAGATAGGGATCATACATTCGCCATCACATATACAAACAAATAGCCAAGGAGATGGGAGTGACCCCAAGAATTAACAGGGAGATCTGGCCAGTCAGCTTCTGGGTGAATAAAGTCCAAAACTTGATGCATTTGTATTCATAAAATCGTATGCCAAATTTCAGTTATCTAGCTTCATGTGATTTCGAGTCAACATGCTCACACTTAGACGGATGGACAAACAGAAATAATTCTTGTACATCTATTACATCTAAATTTAGCAGAATCCTACAGGTTTACACCAAAGAAAAAATATCAAAGTTCATTAACATTTTCCTTTTTTATTAATTAATAATTTTTATTAATTTTTTTTATTAATTCACATACCGATTCATCGATATAATTTTAAAAAGTTACTACCTGTTGAACTCAGGTGGAATAATACGTGGATATCTGTCAAAATATGAGTTTGAAAATTATGGTATTTTCCTCTGTAAATAAGTTTTAAAAAAAGAACCGAAAACTATCTATAATGAGGGTAACAGTACAGTCAGTTTACATACTTTAATTTGATATTTTATGCATCATTTTAATATATATATATATATATATATTGTTTTTCATATTTATTTCATCCCATGCAATTACAGGCACTATTTTATTCCCTTAAACGTTAAAAAAAGTACTAAAAATTTTTACATAATATTCAGGATAATGCGATAATGCTCCTCTGATTCCCGGTAAGAAAATATGCTTCATGTGAATATTCTGCTACATAAGCTTTACAATATTTACTGTAGCATTTATTCTCTTTTTTTGCAGACGGTCAACCAGCCGGCCCACTCTGGATGAAGAAAACAAGTGCAGACACGAACTGGAAATACGGAACGTATTTCTTCGAAAAATCCATCAACATGAGCGTCATTTTTAGGCCATCCAGAAGCAAATTGGGAATTGGAGACATTGCAGTTGATGACCTGTCTTTCAACGTGGGGCGTTGTCCAGTAATAAGTAAGTATTCTTTTAATCCTACCTTGCCATTAGAGCAGTTTTCTACAATCAGATGCATAGTATTTAACCCCATGAATCTGGATTCGTCCCAAACCGCCCCATTCGACCAAGCCTAACTAAGGCAGGGACATACGGGTCAGTTGCCCCGGACCCCCACATTAGAGGGGGCCCTCAAATCGAATAGAAAGTTTTGTTAACGTTACCTTTTTTTATGAACTTTTTCTAACATTAATTTAAAAAATTGAGGGGGGACCCAAAATTTTTCCCACGGTCCCAATTATACTAATCAGGCCCTGAGACCAAGCATTGATTTGGATGTTTTTAAGTACGTGGATGTAATTTAGCAGTAAATAAGACCGGAAAGAGATGATACATGATGTGTATTATCTCTACATGAAGGAGATAAGTCCTATCATTGGTGATCTTTCGAATATATAATCCCAAACCCTTTGCTACACTCTTTGGTGTTCTAGAATAATCTTACTTTCCCACCTTACTTATCATCACATCATCTCCACAATAAAAATCCCTGAGAGAGTTTCAATTTTCCACTTATACTAAGCGCCTGTTTAATCTATATGGTCATCGATTGTGACAGTACAAAAACGGTAGTATCAGACAACATGGCCATCAATGGCCACTGTACAAATCCTTCCATAGGAGGCATGTCCCGTCATGGGAAAGGAGATTACCGCACTGGCTTATTGTTTTTCTCTCCGGGAATGGAAAACCAATCACCATACTGGAAGTTTCTAATCTCCATATCTGAGGTATCCTCTGGTGAGTGTTTCACGTTTCATTATCGAAAATGCAACCTGGGTATTTGAGATATCCGATGTAATTAAATGCTTCCAATTCTACCACGCAAAATAGGCCTCATTATCAAAACGGATTTTTAAGAAGCGGCGTGCTCTACTATAGGGGTAAATATGTCCATGGAAAATATCCAAGATCCAAAACCAGTATTTCTTTTCTTTTTATTAGCAATTCGATACACTAAATGCTACATTGATGTTGATTGTTAATATAATGGGCATGCAATTTTGGTTCATTGACAGTCATTTTCATACTTTCTTATGGTCAAACGGTAATTGAGGTGCTCTTTAGGTTAAATGGCATTTTCTAACAAAAAAATATAACATTTTTTATAACTTATTTAGTTTCGACATGCCTGACATATTCTTACAAATTATTGGAACGTTTTCAAATATCTGCAACTTCAAAATATTTGTTGTTCGCTCAAAAATAAGACAAAAGCTTACAAAAATAGAAACAATTATTCTGTTTTTCACACACGCATACACACATTTTACACAGACACAAATGAGACATTCGTCCAATATCATCAGATAAATAGGAGCTTTCTTTTTCTTTAATTTCAGAGGGACAACCTTGTGATTTTGAAGCCGCCGACATCTGTGGTTTCAAACTTGAGTCTCCAGACGGAGTGGCTTGGAAGAGAGTCCAGGGAAAAAGCATCAGGGGGAAATTAGTTGGACCGAAAATTGACAAATCATATGGAACTTCAGAAGGTAATTGTTTTTTTTTAATTTTTTAATAAAAGTGTAGTTGAAATATGTCAAGGTTTGCTATATTAGAACTTGAAGTGGACTTTTTTTTATTTCTAATTAATCACCTTGGATAACCAGTTGTTAAAACTGTGATCACGAATATTGATAATATTTAATTGCAATTAAATTGTTAAATTGTTGGATAACCAGTTGTTAAAACTGTGATCACGAATATTGATAATATTTAGTTGCAATTAAATTGTTTAGATATATTTTCATGTCGATGAATTTTACATCAAATTGTTAAATATTAAAAATGTTATTTTGATTGTCTTTCATATGTTTTCATCATAGAATATATTAATCTTTTTGCCTGGAAACTATTCATACGGTATCATAGCAGTTTTAAAAACTTAAAAGTGACGTTCATCGATCTTTTAATTTCGTTTCATTATAACTTCATATTTTTAATCTTCGTATAAATTACATTGATATTAAATAGACCTTCTTAAATCCTTCTTTTTTGGCTTTCAACAATGGTTGAAATCATATGATTAGATGTTTGATGAAACAATAGAAACATTTTGATTTCAAGCCAGCAATGTGGTCTATTCTTAAAAATTAAACGAACAAATTATTTGTAAAAAATTGCTGAAATTCAGGAACAATTTGTATAAAAATGAAATTGGTTTCAGGATAAAAACATTTTTTTCTTGTTTCGAAGCGTTGTAAAATGTATTTTTGTTTAATAATATTTACAGAAGTTATTGCAAAAGAAAAAAAATGCAAAATTTAGTTTAAATTTTAATTAATTTAAACTTTAATTAAAATTATGTTATTTTGATTGGTCGAGGTATAAACTTCTCAAATGTTTATATATGTAAATTTAGTAGTAGTGCATTAACTGCTCTGTTCTGTAGACCACACACACATCCATCTTTAATAGTAGTGTATAGAGATTGTCAAAATCATAAGTAATACTAAAAGAAAACACAATTAAAAGAATAATTGCTTAATTAATGCATCGTGTCAACCAAATAACTGCATTTGTCAAAAATACTGTTTGACTAAAGATTATAAAACCCTCCTAGCTTTTGCGCATGCGTTAGGGTAGGTTTAATTCGTCGAAATAGGAGTGAGAGGAAAGATAAAAGGGGAGTTGTTTACATTTTACACAATGAAGTAAACTCAATGGGGAAAATCCAAGGTCAATAGTGAATTCTGGAAAGGCGCTCATTGTTCCATGCTTCACCCCTTAAACCTTTGATTACTGATCCGGCCGAACCGGCCACGTTAATTTTATCCTAACAGGCCCATTTCTGTTTTAAGCAAAGAGAGCAGGATGTAAAACGAGTTGACGGGGATATTCTCGCTTTACGTCTTGTATCTTTCTTTTGAAACAGAAAGCGTCAATTCAGAATAAAATTTGCGCTATCGTTTGAGCCAGATCAATAATGAAAGGGTTAAAGAGATAAAACCGTCGAAATGTGGTCGTCTCAGAGTCCGTTGTCAAACAGTACGTATAATTAAATCTTAAAAAAATATTTATCATGTGTATCTTCCCGATTTACGAACTCAAGATATCTGGATTCAATCGCATTTCTTTCATTAACTTGTCTCTAATGATTTGTTTCAGGACACTACATGATTGTGAGACCAACAACCGGCGCCAGAGTTGTGGGTGACAACAAAGCCTACATAATCATGCCGAATGTACCGAGCACCGGGGTGTACAGCAGCTGCGTTCGTTTCTGGTACCAGATGTCGGGAGAGAATGTCCTCTCCCTCAGGCTGTACATGAGGACGCCGGAAGGAGCACTTCCACCATTTTCATTGTGGTCTCACTCAACCAAACACGGTGACAACACATGGAGGGTCGGACAAAGAACTATTGATGCACCCTACACTCATGAGGTATACTGAAATTTGAAAAAGCAAATGCATATTTTAGTATGATGTAAATCCTTTATGGGTTACACAATTTAGTTAACTTTTCGGTGGTCATATAAAATTGAAGAAATTAGAAACTCAGTGAAATAGGTTCTCGCTTCTTTGAATAATCACATTTCTGTTGACGAGCGCACCTTTTGCTAAAGAGGTTACTATATCGATCAATTTGATTTTAAACATACCAACAATTAATACAAACCTACTTAGCATACCAACAATTAAGGCCGGGATGGTCTGGTTTGTAGAACGTTGGACACGTACTCCTTAGGTTACGGGTTCGAAGCTCACCGGCCAAAAGATTCCCCGAGTCTGTTCGTGGTCGCAAAGTCCTTCATGTCGAGAGTAATACCACTGGAGATATTGGTCAAAGGTGATCGTTCTCTGTTCCAGGTCTAAATTACTATCTGAGATGAATGAATGAATTTGCATGAATGATGTCCACCCCCTAAAAAGAGTTGCGACGTGTGTGTAGCTAAGTCGTACTCTTGGAACTAGATGGCGCTACTTGTAAAACAAAATGAAGCATTTCTTAGGCTTAAAATCTGCTGATCGTATCAGCGGGGACTTGCCCACGCCAAATGTCATTAGTCACAACAACACAACACAACACAATACTAACATATTTAACATGCCCACAGTTAATACAAACCTATTTAACGTACCAACAATTAATACAAACCCATTTAACATGTCAACAATTAATACAAACCTATTTAACGTACCAACAGTTAATACAAACCCATTTAACATACCAACAATTAACACAAACCTATTTCTACCGTAATCGATCAAATGGTCAGACTTTATGTTTCCTGTTTGAATATATGAAATATTAATGTTAGAAAATAAATAGACAAACCAACTTTGATGTAATTAAACAAAATTGTATATTATTAATTTCTATTTATCACAAACCTAAAGAATAAGAATTTTTAATTCATTGCTTGCTTTTTTGCATATACTGGGTGTTCCCATTATACATTTTCAGCGAACATATTCTTCACATTTAGAACAAATTTTGATGCTTTCATTTTCGTTACAATATCTTATTTCACATGTCCATCGTTAATACGAATCTGTAATTGATTTAGACATCGGTCTTTTTGTATTTGTTCTTCCTTTTGGTAGTTGACGGGCTTCTCGAAAATTGACGCCAAATTCTACTCCCATCTGGAGTAAAAAATCTTGTCTCGGGATATTTTCGTCTGTCGTTTGTTTGTAAAAACTCCCAACATTTATGCCAGTTAAATCAATGCGCAACTAACTGAATACAATACGTTGAATACGCATTACATCATAATTTCAGATCCGATAAATTTATAAAGCAATAAATTATTCCCCCGGTCAAAGGACAATTGTGGTTACGGCAAGTATTACTCAAAGTAAACAGCGTACAATAGAATATTAACTGACAAAATAATAGAATATGGCAAAATAATAGAATACATCAAAATAATAGAATATTAACTGTATATAATTTTAGAAAAAGTCATCCGGTGACCTGGTATAGGGGTAGTGAGTCTTCCCCGGGATCTGAGTGTCCGGGTTAGAGTATGGTTGATCTTCTATGTTCTATTTGTGAGGTGTGGGACTGTGCTCCCCTGTGAAAAGGGGCTGTGTGCGAATGTGATGAATGAAGTAGCAAAAGTCGTACACTTGGCCGTAGCTGGCGTTACTACAAAACAAGAGACGCTGATTAGGCTTATGTCGCTGACAACCTCAGTGGGCTTGTCCATGGCAAGTGTCATAAAAAAACAACAGCGTTTCTTCATAAAATGATTACATAAATGACAATTTTCTTTCAAAATTTATCACTATTAATAAGAAATTTAGAAAAGACTTGCTTTTTTTAAAAAAGAAAAAAAGGGGGTGAGCTTAGTATTTTGAAAAAAAAAAAATGCTTTTCAATTTTTTTGGAGTTATATATTATTTGAAACATATATTTTAAAGTTAACATTATATTATATTATATATATAATCATAAATTATATATATAATTATTATACAATGTATCTTTCACAATGTATTATTCTGATTTCTAAGAAAATTCTTATGGAATTCCGAACTCATAAATTTGTTGACAGATCCTTTTCGAGGCTGTTTTGGAAAGAGGGGACAATGGATTCATCGCCCTTGACGACATTGTAGTGAAGGAAGGTGCCTGCCCAAATCCGGGATCTTGCAATTTCGAAAGTGACCTCTGCACATGGCAGAATGCTGAAACTGGCGTGGACATTGAATGGGTGCGAAACTCAGGGCCGACACCGACGGACGGCACAGGACCAGACGTGGATCACACTCTTGGAACAGAATTAGGTAATGTGCTAAGCTGAGTTCTCTTCGTAACATAATAAAAAACATCGTAACATAATAAAAACTTTCATATAATAAAAAACACCATCCAAAAAGTTGAGTTTAGATCAAACAAGTAATATAAAAAACATTAAGTCAATTCCTACTAAAAACAACAAAGTAAAATTTCATTTTAGCAATTTTTTATTAAATAATTGTAATTAATATAAATATTTTATTAAAAAATTATGTCTCGTCAAAACTAAATCAAGTCCGTATCCATTGAACACACTGCGAATGCTTGAATTTTCACAGCCAATTAGGGCAACTCAAAAGCGTGGATTTTCTACACCAGTTGAGAAAACGCTAAACAGATTAGAAATTTTTCATTTCCTTTATTCTGTTTTATTTTAATGTAAAAGTACTTGAACATGAATCCGAAAAATCAGAGTGGACGAATAGAAAGTACTATATGTTTAGAGCAAATAGCAGAGTCGTGGCCGAAATCATGACCAGTTGCATTTTTAAGTTCTTTTTATTCCATTACGGAAGCAGGGATTATTTACAAGCGAAAGCGACGTGCAAAACACGGAATTGACGAAAAAGCTAAGTGTAAAATGAGACGGGAAATCATTATCCCTAGTCTTAAATACCAAGACTTTGATTGGAGAAATATTTTTATAGAGCTTCTAAAATCAGATCTCAATAAGGATTTCCATGACACACGCATAAGAGACAAGGGAAACACAGGGATCTTTTTAAAGGTATTCTGTTTAGGTCAGCAATTTTCATTTCTCCCGCGGAGTGTGAGAAAGTAACAGGCGTTTATCAGTTTCAGCAATTTTACACAGCTTCTGCTGAATTAATTTATTAGAGCAAGTGGAATGGATGAGGAAATAAGAGAATATATTAGAATGATATTACTATGGGCTAAATTAAGATAGGGATTTGGAAATAAATTAGGATTGAAATTAAGAGTTTAAAAATATTATATATATATAGCTTTATTTTTTTAATGTATATTCTACCTTAAACTCCTCATCTAATTCATTTTTTTAAAAGATGCTCAGAAGAAATTCTTTCATTATTTTAGTTTTAAAATATAAAAAAATATAGATATCAATTTTATTAAATATCATTACTATTTTGTGAATTTTATGATCTTTGTTTCTTTATGCAACTCTTTATTTATTTGCTCTTTTAATAATTTGTGTCTTATTTGAAGTTTTTTATTAGCTGCTCCGCAAATTGAAAAAAATTCTTTCTGTTTCAGGTTCGTACGTTTATCTTCAAGCAGAAAATCCAGCCGGCAAACACAACCTGGTCGGCATACTCCAATCTGAATATTTCAGCCTCTCGACGGAACGCTGCCTCTCCTTCTGGGCACACATGAGCGGGAAAGAAATGGGCTCATTACAAATTAACATGACTTACTTCGACGAAGATCAGGTGAAGACACTGAACGACAAAACTTGGAGGATCGAAGGAGACCAGGGAAGCAAGTGGTTCAACCGTCAGATCAATATCAACATCGATGGACTCGAAATTGAAGAAGAGTATCAAATTCTTTTCATCGGAAGAACCAAGGGAGCTCTCAGCGATATAGCTCTGGACGACATCGAAATCTCAAACAAGAAATGCTACGAAGTTCCGGACGATGCCTTCGATTGCAGGGATGGCTCTCACGTGAACGCCAGTAAAATCTGCGACTTTGAACTGGATTGTCCCAGCGGAGAAGATGAAGCTGATTGCGGAGAGTGCGATTTTGAGCAGGGCGATTGTGGTTGGCGAGATGAAACGACTTATTATTACAGCAAAAAATGGGAGCGGGTTCAAGGAGAAGAGGATGGAAAAGTAAAAGGACCAGGATATGATCACACGTTCAACACTTCAAAGGGACACTTCATGATCGTCGATCCACGCTCTTCCTACAGCTGGCAGGAATCGATTCTGAAAAGCCCGGAAAAGACATTCAAGAAATCCTACGCATCGTGCATGATGAACTTCTACTTCTATCATATGAAAGGCTCTCAAGCAACGATCCGAGTCAGAAAACGAATTGGTACCAGTTCTCTGGCAACGGTTTGGGAAAGAGTTGGAATTTTAGCTGAAGGATGGCAACAAGGATCTGCCTATTTGGGAACAACGGAGCTACCGTTCATTATAGAGTTCGTACACCAAAGTTCTTATGAGGATACCTATGTAGCAATCGACGACATTACGTTCCAGAATTGCAGTATGCCCAAGGCGAAAGACAAATGCGGCAGTAAAGAGTTCAAGTGTGGAAACGGACGCTGTGTGTCTCGATATTTCCTGTGCGACCAGACAGATGACTGTGGCGATAGATCTGACGAAGATGCTAAATTATGTGCATCGTATCCCAAACCGTGCACGTTTGAAGTTGCCAGTGACTGCGAGTGGGAAGTCAAGGGAAAGGCAAGGTTTGTAAATCAATTTTTTTATTCATTTGCAAAGAAAGCATTTCATAAATCTGACAGTCCAGAACTTGATAACGATTCACCCATCGACGTTGCTGATGGGGGAACCAACACCAATTTGCTCAATTTGTAACATTCCAATATCCAATTCTTGTGGAATGTCCATCATTTTCTTCTCGATGTCTTCCTTTTTTTTCTCTCCTGAAATCCCAGCCTGATTCGGGCGAGTCGCTTTCTAAAATTCATCATGTTAAACATTCTAGTTTTGTTTTAAATGTTTGTTATTATAATTGTATATATGCATTGGCCACGAGTTTTAGTACTGTTCCGTTATGTATCAGGTATGCAAAAACGTTCAGGTTAAGATATTAAGGAAGCACTGAGCATATTTGGATTAATATGCTACTTTTTAGTATGTATCAGGTATGCAAAAACGATCAAGTTAAGAGTAACAGGGGGCACTGAGTATATTTGGATTGACATGCTACTTTGTAGTAAGTATCAGATGTAAAATTCTGGTTCAGGTTAAAAAGTATCAGATATTCGGTGTGTGTGGATTAACCTGATACTCTGTTCTATGTATGTATCAGGTTTACAAAACCAAATTAACTAATAATGGATTTTGGTTTTGCAGCGAAATTCAGACTGCTTTCATTGTTCCATAAAGCATTTAGTCACGTGATTTTCTTACATTTTTGCGAAGTAAGGAATAAAGAGCTGCGTAGGTTCAAAGAAAGTAGATTGTATAAATAGTTCACTTTTAACTGAAACTTTGATGCCAGGGTAATTTATAATTTGATAATTATTGATCATGGATGCAATAAACAGAACAAGTTGCTAAAATATTATGATTTAAAAAAAATATTTCGCAATTTGTTGCTTAAAAAAGCATTGTGTTGAGGGAATCGTATCCATACATTACATGATTGTTGCACGTTTTCCTGATTCACATCATTGTTGCACGTTTTCCTGATTCACATCATTGTTGCACGTTTTCATGATTCACATCATTGTTGCACGTTTTCATGATTCACACCATTGTTGCACGTTTTCGTTAAATATAGAAATGTAGACATTCTGTATTTCGATTTCATTATAAATTGATTTAAATATTTTAATTCCAAGAGTGGCTCAGTTTGGCCAAAAATGGATTTTCTGCCATAAGACAAACTCAAATCCAGAACTTGGTGTAATAATTAATAAGCTCTGAAATTCTGTTCGAAACAAACAATTTGAATTTGATTATTCTCAACTAGTCACAAATATTTAACTATTTATTTTTTTAAGCCTAAGCTAACTTAATGTATTATATAAATTATCGCTTTTTGCTTTATTTTAATGATTATAATATTTTTCAAAAATAAACCGTTTTAATATATTCAATTCACATAAAGAAATCATATTTGTTACATAAAAATGTTTTTGAAGGTATACTCAAACTTAGCAATAAGTACATTAAAAAGAACTAAATGGAAATCTAAATAAATATTTCACTTTAAAAAAATTTGCATTAACTAAACTATTGGATAATATTTATAAAATTTGACAACATTATTAACCATTCATTAATTCATGTTTCAAACTGAAATACTTTGGAAAAGTTTAATAGAGTGTGCTATAGCTAAAATATTCAAAATAATAATATTACAAATGCTTTATCTTAGTAATTAGGACACCAGTTTTATATTACAAGAAAACATTCTTAATTTGTTTAAAAAAGTTATCTGTAAAATATTATTCTATTTATTACAGTTTATATAATTTTTTCCATGAATTTAAAACAGAAACTTTCAAAACTGCTATGTAATTTCAAAATTCTGTCTTTGAAACTTACTTCTGATTTTTTTTCAATTCCTGCTATTAGTTCCGCTCCCCCTATTTTGAAGAGAAGAAGGTAAAATTTCAATGAAGAGCCTGAGAATAATGTTAATATAAAGCAAGACTATTAAAAGAAAATCCTGAAAGAAATGAATCAGTGTTTACACTACAGCCATAATTATTTCTATGTAGATACAACTCAGGCCGATTCTGTTGAAGCAATCACCAGCATTATTTTTTGAATTTTAATTAATTTTATTTCTCTTCTTTTCCTTTTCCAGAAACTATTGGTACACCACTTATGCCTCTTCTTCCCGAAGTCGATCGAATTCCGGACCGCTAGTAGACCACACCAAAGGATTGGATTCTGTCGGAAAATATTTAATCTTGAAACGATACTATAACGATTACAAATACTACACATCATTCTACCACAGTCCAAATTATCAAGTTAGTGGCGAAACCTACTGCTCGCTCCGATTCTACTACTACATGCATGGGGCCGAAGACGCAACCTTGAAAGTTTACACAGAAACAGAAAAAGATGGATGGAACTGGAAAGAGAGATTCAACGAAGTGGGTTCTGTGGGCCAGAAATGGAACCGAGGTGTCGTCAACGTCAGAAGCTCCGATCCCTATCATTACATCATCGAAGGAAATCCTGGAAACGCCACTGGCTCCGTCATCGCGATCGATGATCTGTCTCTTACCAAAGGCTGTAAACCTTACTCACACGATCTCCCAACACCTCTACCAACTCCTCTCCCAACCAAATCTCCATGCAAGGATAATGAATTCAAATGTATCACGGGGCAACCTCTGTGCATACCAAAGTCAAAAGTGTGCGATTTCACATTCGACTGTTCTGATAAGTCAGATGAAAAGAACTGCGGACCTTGCTCGTTTGAACAGGATTTTTGTGGTTGGCAAAATGAGAGTCCTGGGAGGTTCGAATGGAAAGTAAGAGCTACTACTGAAATCGATGATTATGGACCTAAGACAGACCATTTGAACAACACCAGTGGATCGTTCGCTTATGTGGCAGAAGGCTGGGGATACTACTACGATCCTGCTTTGTTGGTCAGCCCTGCTCTTCCGGAAACCTCCTCTCATTGCGTCATGTCATTTTGGTTGAATGTTAATCCAAGTAATGGAGGAACCTTTTACGTTGAGCACAAAACAAGAAATTACTTTAACTCGAGATTTCTTAGAATCTGGACCAAGCCTAACTCATTCCAGAAAGGATGGCAGCAAGTTGAAGTCAAAATACCCGAAGCAATCTACAAAGGATCTAAAGTCAGATTTAGCAGCAAACCAAATTGGAGTTATTGGAGTGAAGAGGAGGAAATCGTAGCCGTTGATGAAATTTCTTTTATTAATTGCAACCCGAAAGAGCTTCTAGTAGACTGTGATTTTGATGACGATAACTTCCACGATGGCTTTTGTTTCTGGAAGCCGGTTGCTAATACCGCGGCAACTTGGAGGCGTACTAAAGGCATTACCGAGAAAAACTTCACAGGTCCCACATCCGATCATACAACAGGACATGGGTACTATTTATATTCGGACAATAAAAATGCAGGATATTATGGAGCAGCTCAGATTGTGAGTCCATCTTTGCCATTGAATTACCCTGAATATAGCTGTTTTTCATTCTGGTATCACATGTACGGACAGCACATTGGAACTCTGGGAATCGATACAAGTTATTACTGGACGTGGAGGAGACAATGGACTCGTACTAGGAACCAGGGTAACCAATGGAAACATGGAGAAGTCGAGATTATATCTGTTAGAGATTATATCATACGAGTTTCCGCATTTGCTGGTTGGGGATCTCAAAATATTATTGCTGTAGATGATTTCAAGATGACTGATGGACCATGTCCTCGAACAGCTTATTGTGACTTTGAACAAGATTTCTGTGGATGGAATGCTACTTTTGAAGGTCTAGCTGGTTGGAACCGGACTCAAGGCAGTGGAAACTGGAGTGAGGAAAAACCAAATGTTGATCACACTACTGGCTCAGAATTCGGTTATTTCATAAATATGCCATTTAAAAGGAGAGGAGATTTAGCTAGATTATCAAGTCCCATGTATGAGAATTATGGAGAAATGTGCGTAAAGTTCTGGTACAACATGTTTGGAAATGACATTGGTACTTTAGCTGTTTACCAAAGAACAACCCAAGAGGGCAGACTAGATAATTTGAAGAGTTTGTGGAAAAGATCAGGTGATCATGCAGGAGGATGGAAACTTGGCCGAGTTACAATGAAATCGCTTCCTAGTTTTTATATAGCTATCGAAGCTCAAACGGGTGAAGGGCCACTTGGTTACATAGCTCTAGATGATATCCATGTAACACACGGATCTTGCTCAGATCCTGCCTCATGTAGTTTTGAAATAGATACTTGCGGATGGACTAATGCCGATGCATTTGCTGATGTCGATTGGATAAGAAAAACCGGCCTTGATGTCAAACAAGGTAAAGGACCCGCAGTAGATCACAGCACAGCGACTGCCCAAGGTCATTATATGTATGCTGTTTTGACCGGACTTAAGGCAGATTCCAGATCAATGCTTGTTAGCGAAGACTTAGAAATTTACCCTGATTATTGTTTATCTTTCTGGTATAATATGTTCAATACAGTCAACTCATCCTTACTAATAGAACAATCAATAGTTGGAGAGGGATGGGTGGATCAGACAGAAATTAGATCAGCTGATGTCATGTCATTCACCTGGCTTAAAATTGAAACAAATATTTCTGTTCCGGATGCCGGAGATTTCTTCCAAATAGGCCTTACCGCATTCACGAGCTACGCACAAGATGAAAACACTCCTAACGGTATAGCAATAGATGATTTGTCCTTAACGAAATCTGTGTGCGGTCAGCAAATAACAACAACCATTTCACCACCCACTACTACAACCGAATATCCTCCTAGCAAGTTCGACTGTACCTTTGAAGCAGATTTGTGCCTCTGGGAAAACGATCCAGACCAAAACGCAGCCAAGTGGGATCTAGTGGTTGGACACTCAGAGAAGAAATTGACTCGACCGAGAACTGACCACACGACTTTATCAACTAGTGGACATTATCTAACTCTGAATGATGCTTCCAAAAGGTCATATTTCGCAAAAGCCAGACTCTTCAGCCAAGATGGTTTTGAACCGAATTCAGGAGTTTGCTTTAAGTTTTGGTATCACATGTATGGAAATGACCCGGGTTCTTTGTATGTGAAAGTGCAGGATTTCCACGATGAAGACAAAGTCGAAACAATCTGGTATCGATCAAAATCCCAAGGTCCCGATTGGAAATACGGACAAGCATATATTAACAAAAACTACTTCTTTAAAATAATGGTGGAAGGCGATGGAACATGGTATGGAGATATCTCCTTGGACGATTTCTCATTGAACGAAGGAGACTGTCCACCCCTTGATTTCTGTGACGTGGAGCACGACTACTGTGGCTTCACTCGTGATCCAGAGGGCGATTTCCAATGGAAAAGAGGAAACGGTTCGCGCACCAATGGACCAGATGTTGACCACACCTACGGAACCATGCAAGGAAATTACTTCTATGTTGATCCAAAAGAGAGGGTAGCTAAAGGTAAAGTAGCAAGACTTGAAAGCTCCCTTTATAAGCCAGAGAAGAAATGTATGCGATTCTGGTACTACCTTTATGGAACCGATGTCGGTACATTGGAGGTTCTACTAAGGAATGGAGATACAAAAACATCAAAATGGAAAGAAGAGGGCGACAACACTCAATTCTGGCATGCATCAGAAGTCACCATCGATCAACAACTTCCTATAGACTACAGTTACATATTCCAGGTATTTTATATAGAATATCTTTTTCTCTTAAGATAGCAATATCTTAAAAATTAATTATTTTGCACTCTTTTAAATATGTAGAAAGTATTATTTTCTATATATATTAAACCATAGGCTTTCTTGTAGTAATAAACGATGTAACAAGTAATATAAAAAACAAATTTTTAAAATCTATTCCTACTTAGGTTAACAAAGAAAATTTTTTGTTTTAGTTACTTTTTATTAAATAATTACAATTAATATAAGTATGTATATAAATATGACAGAGTCACAACATTAAGCGGCAAAATAGAAAGCGAATTTCCTAGTATTTTTCCATTCTCCTTTCGATGTATGGTGTTCGGACTCGCACCCCAAGGGATTTGAACCCAGCTCCATTACTATAAATAATTCCAATGCAGTCCTATTCCAATGCAGTTACTATAATAATCCAATGCAATTGGAACTCGCAGTCCAGTGGATGCGAAAACAACGCCATACCAACCAGACTATACTTGCCTAATAATTACAATTGCTATTAATAATTGATCAAAAAATTATACTAGCCATGAATTTTCAACGTCAATTAAAGATTTAAAAACAATTGTGACAACGCAAAATGCGTAATTTTTCTACACCAGTTGGTGTAACGTAATACAGATTAGAAATTTCTGATTTTCTTTATACTGTATTATATTAATTCGATGTATTTCAAAATGAATCCGGAAAATCGATTAGTTAACGATGCTTAATTTTAACTGCATCAAGTACTAAGAAAATAAACAGAATTGTTTCAAATAATCGGTCGAAAAGCTGTTAAGCCTAACTTTATTAATAATACTGAAGTCTTATTAATTTAACGTTGGAGAAATGAAGAATTTCGGCGGGAAATTCAGTTTCTAATTAATGAATGAAAAATTAATGAATTAACATTTGAAAAAAAAATGTATTAATATTAAGTGTCCTCCACTACAAGTTTGAAAAATTTATTTCAACTTGATTGGATGAGTACGAAATATTTTATTAAACATTAAAAATTAGAACAAGATATATAACTACCTTAATACAGAAGTAATTTCTTATATACGGTAGATGTTATCTGGCTTAAAGCTTTTCAGCCAAGCGTATAACGAGCTTGTGTGAATTGATGGTGACGTTGGTTGTCGTATTTAATGTCTGCCGACTTCTGCTGCCGATAGAGGGGCCCATAATAGTGTTACGAAGCTGTGTACGAAGGTTGCTTATTCAAGTTCGGGGTCACCATTCTGACAGATGCGGATTGACCTAAACCTGAACAGTCTGGTTTGTTGCTGAGTAGCGAAACTACAATATAGAAGTAATTACTTGTGACCGTAGATGTTATTTGTTAAAGGCATATCTTTTATATAACGACTTGAAATTTAGCCGTTTTTCTTTATAGAAGCTGCAGTGAAAAGGTAAACAGATAAATGTCTCAAGAGATTGGGTTGGAATAATTTACTAAGAGGAAATGAAACATGAACTATTTATAGATGATTATATAGATGATCATTATAGGATTACTGAACCACCACACACTAACTATAACATTACAAACATAATTATACTTATTTATATCATCTCTTAGTTCTAATATTTGCACAATAGCTACGGTTATCGTCTTAAATGCCAGATACGATACCGATTAACCCTTTCGCGACGGCGCGCCTGTGCCACTCTTCGCTATTTTTCGCAACAGAGTGACTGACTATACTTCACCACGTTTCGCCACGTTTTCGCCGCCGTATCTAGATGACGTCAGCCTCTGTGGACGAAAAAGTGGCTGCCGTATATATACGGCGTCAGCCTCTGTGGACCAAAAAGTGGCTGCCGTATATATACGGCGTCAGCCGCTGTGGACGAAAAAGTGGCTGCCGTATATATACGGCGTCAGCCGCTGTGATGCATCAAGTGACTGCCGTATATATACGGCAACCGTCGCGAAAGGGTTAAACAGCTATAAATTTAATGTCAAGTGAAGTGACTTACCGAAAACTAATTATTCACGATAGCAGGTTGTAAATGCTTTGCATCATTTTAGAATGAAGTATGAAAGACAGAATTTGGAATTAAGAATCTTAATTCCAAAATTTTTTAACTGTTATCTGGTTTATATAGCTTTCATCATAGATGCATGCTTTAGATGAAGTATTATTTTATATCTCATTAGGTGACAACAGGATCGGCATATTCAAAAGGATTAATCGCTTTGGATGATATATCCGTGAGAACTGAATGCCCACCAATCGGTTCCTGCAATTTTGAAGAGGACATGTGCTTATGGTTCAACGACCCCGACGCAGACCTTGATTGGATGAGAGGATCCGGCGAAATCACAGAGGCCGGTCCTGAAACGGATGTTACGTTCGGCAATCAGTTTGGAATCTACCTGTACGCCCATGTTTTGAACGACTGGCAAGCGACCCCCAAGCCCGCCCGGCTCATGTCTCCCTACTTCCAACCTGCCATGAAACGATGCATCAACTACTGGAATTTCCGAAACGGAACCAACTTTGAAGGCGCTCTCACTGTTTCCATGTACAACGATGTCACCGACGAAATCGTGGAACTGCAGCACTTCACGCAAGAAAAACTCGGCAGATGGAACAACGAGCAAGTCCAGATTGAACAAGACGAGGGTGAAGGAAAATACCAAATCATTTTCGAGGCTCAGCTGACTACAACGTGAGTAAATATGCCCAATATCTTATTTCATCGAACTAGTTTTAATTTAATATGATTGAAAAATTGTGGATTATTTAATTAATTTATATAACATCATTGTGTCATAGTCAAAATTTAGTTATTATTAGTCCTACCTCCCACTATTAGATAGCAATAGCAATTAAGTGTACAATATTACATCAAGGGTCGAGATAGCCTGGTTGGTAGAGCGTTGGATTCGTACTCCTTGGATTACGAGTTCGAAACTCACCGGCCAAAAGATTCTCCGAGTATATAGCGGCAGGCGCTCGTTAAATCTCTCGTGGTCGCGAAGTCCTCCAATTCGTAAGCAATATCAACGGGGTCAAAGTTGATCGTTCTCTGTTCCAGGGAAGTAATTTAAGGTTTTAATTACGATCTGAGATGAAAGAATGAAGTCCGACCCCTAAAAGGGGTTGTGACATGTGTGTAGCTAATTCGCACTCTTGGCCCTAGATGGCACTACTTGTAAAACAAGAGACGATTTTTTCAGCTTAAATCTACTGCTGCATCAGCAAGGGGCTTGTCCATGGCAAGTGCCATAAGCAGAAACAACAACATATTACATCAAAAAGAGAAAGTTTTTTACTAAGCAATAACATCTATATGGTATCTGGGACTAGCCAGAAGCCATGCGGGAAAATTGAGGGATCACCGAAGAACGACCCCATCTTGTAAGAAGGAACGAACTATTTTTTTTTTTTGACATTGTAAACTTGCAAACAATAAAGAATCCTATAGAGAAAAAAAACCATTTTTTTTGTACAGAAAAAAATAGTAAGAAAAAAGCATTCCATTTTAAGTTAAGCCTTCCAGTCATGAATTTTTAAAATGTGAAATAAAAAAAGAGAGAAATTAATGATAAGGGTTACCAAGAGAACACCCACATTTAATTTCATCGCATTTTCACCACGGCTATAGGAACCAGAAAGTCATTGATGTCAGCATCAAATTTGAAAAGAAATGAACATTAAAATCTTCAAATACTGCTGTGGCAAATACCACCTGGAGGGCCGAAAAGGTTAATTGCAAAGTAATAAGTAGATTTTTAATTTTTTCGTGGCAAAATGATTTGTTTTAAATAATCTTTAGGCTTTTTAGACTTCGGAGCAAGCACCTTGCAATAATACATTTAAACATTTAGTTAATGAATAAAGAGCAATTTTTACCATAGATTAAAACATTTAAAAAAGCAAGCGCCTGAAAGTTTCATTTGATTTTTCAAATTTTTTAATACAATGTTTAATTTTCAAACTAAAGAAATGCTATATTAGAAATTTTTAATCATTGTTTATTATACTATTTATATCAAATTTTTGATTGTAAACCAACTGTGTTTCGAATATTTAAAAAATCAGGAATGAAGCTTTATGTAAATTGAAGTTTAATGCACACTGACATTTCAAATTAGTTTTTTAAATGTATTTTTGAGAAATTCTTATAGGAATGTTAATCGTAAAATAATTATAGTAGCTCTCTCTCTCTCTCTCCCTCTCAATTGTTTTTCTTTTTGCTACTCAGCGTAAATTTGTTATCAATATAGATAGCATGAGTGCATTGAAGACATTTTCACACTACCACAATCGGATGCATCCATTTGCCATTAAAACTTTATTAACCTTACAATTATTAAAAAATGATGGGTTTGAAATAATGTTCTGTTGGGTGCCGAGTCATGTCGGCATCTTGGGGAATGCGAAGGCGGATTTGGCTGCAAAAACTGCAACGACCTTTTTAAACATAGGAATTCCCTTCTGCGACATTAAAAGGTCCATCCATCACTACATCTGTTCTATGTGGCAAAGTTCATGGGATCTGCAGGTCCAAAATAAATTACATTGTATTAAAACGGACATTTTTATTGGCCTGTTCCCCCTATACTTGAGATGGATGTTAAATTGACTCGTCTCCGTATAGGTCATACACGCTTTACCCATAAACATCTAATATTTGGAGAAAATGCGCCTATGTGCAACAGCTGCCAAGTTCCTTTTACTCTTCATCGTGTTTTAATTGAATGTCCAGTTTTTAATTCTTATCGTTCTTGTTTTTTTTTTATTTGACTTCTTTCACATTACGAGACCTGGTGGGTGAAAAATACCATCCAAATATTGTTTAAGTTCTTAAGGGCTATTGGGTTTTTCACTTGTATATGAGAATTTCTATTATTCTGTGTGTTTAACTTTCATTTTTAGTCATATACAATAACATCATTATTTAAAACTGTTATGGTGCAGGGTTTTTAATTTTGTTCTCTAATCATTGTTTTCATTAATCTAATATGATTTAATCACCGCGCTCATGTGTTAATTGAACAAAGGATTACATTTTTTTTATCTTTTATGATTCTACTATTTTCTTGGCGCAGTTGGCCAAATCTGGCTCTTGCGCCAATAAACCCCACAGAAACAACCAAACAACCTCAATTTTTGTTGATATTTATTTATTTATTTATTTGCAGGAAAAACACTTTCATAGCTCTAGATGACATCACGGTATATGAAGGAGAATGTAAACAAATCGAGGACCGAAAGCCCGATTTCACATGTGGAGATGGATATAATCACATCTCTGATGACTTTAGATGTGACTTTTACAACGATTGCGAGGATGGAAGTGATGAAAAAGACTGTGGCACCAGCTGCGATTTCGAAGCGGATGAACCTCACCCTTGCAACTGGAGATCTCAAGCCCATAATGACGAAGCAGCTTGGAATCGCACTCTTGCTAATTACACTCAAATACCAGATACCGATCATACAAAAGGAGTATCAGGCGAAGGTTATTACATGAAGGTGAACATATTGCAGCGTTGGTTGTACAAGGCTGAGGCTCACTTCAACAGTCCTCTTCTCATACAGTCAGCGGCCTCATGCCGCATGTTCTTCTGGTATTATTTCTACGGATTGTGGGACTCTGAAGCTCTGTATGTGTATTTAGATTCGGGACATCTAACGCCAACTACTGAGATCTTCCGTTTGGAAGGAGACCATGAGAAATCTTGGAGAAGAGCTGAAATCATCGTTGGCAGAGTACAGAACAGATTCAGAGTGACTATTGTTGGAAAAAGAGAATCAGCAACAGGTGTCATTGCAATCGATGATCTAGATTTCGAAAACTGTTACATTCCAAGAACCACGGAACCCAAGGAATGTCAGGAGGGCGAATATTCATGTAAAAATGGCAACTGCATACCCAAAGATCTTGTGTGCGATTTCGTTGACGATTGTGGCGACTATTCCGATGAAAACCGACTGCTGGCCACTTGCGATGTGTATCCTGGAAGATGTGATTTCGAAGCCAATAGTTATTGTGGCTGGAAGAGAGCTCCCGAAACGGACTACATGTGGCAAATAACGAAACCAAATCCTACTTCGTGGTACAACAAGGTTCTAGTTACTCGTGACCACACAAGAAATTCAGCAAATGGAAAATTTTTGTACTTTGGTAACGGATACGTTAGAGGAAGTGTGGCGAGAATGGCATCGAAAGTTATGGAAGCCCCTGACAATTCATGCAAATTAAGATTTTTCTACACCTATGGTACTATATATAACTCAACTAAGTACGATCAAATGAAGGATATAGGAACCTTGACTGTTTATGCTCGAAGAGACGAAATCAACGTTTGGAAAGTAATATTCACGACTCGAGAACCACCCGGACAATTTTATGAAAAAGTTATATTACCTCTAGGAGATATCAAAGAACCATTTGAAATCATTGTTGAAACTCGAGTTGGTAGAGAGAAACCAGCAGGAGGATGGGCCGTGGACGATATTTCATTTACATCAGGCTGTATTGTGTCGAACAAAACTCTTCCTTTAAGTATTATAGATCCAACAGAAGAACCGGAAGAAAAATGTGATGCAGGTCAATTCCTATGCAAAGCTGACAAGCGTTGTATCGACAGTGAAAAAGTATGCGATTTCGTTCCCGATTGTTCCGATTACGCCGACGAATCTCAATGCGGCACGTGCAGTTTTGATGACGACACAAACCCTACTTGTGGGTGGAAGAATTCCATAGGAAGAAGGTGGGTAAGAAGGAAGGGCAAAACGGGCTCTAATGGACTGACATCTGACGTCTCTGGAAAGGGCTATTATATGTATGTGAACAAAGATAACACAGGAACGATATCCAGTTCATCTTACTTGCGATCCGTCAATTTCCAACGGGCATCCGCAAGCTGTAAAGTAATTTTCTACTTCTTTATGTCTGGAATAACGGATGATGAAGTTTCTCTAAAGTTGCAACTGCAGACCAAAGACTTGAAAGATGTCATGTTATGGGAAGAAGTTTCAGATCAGGGACAAAATTGGCAGAATGCCACTGTTAGCATTAACAGAAGAGATCCAGGCTGGCATTTGGATTTCATAGCTTCACACGGCTTCAGTAAAGGAGATGTAGCAATCGATGACATTAAATTTGTTGACTGTGCTCCTCCAGAAATCAGAAAATGCGCACCCCTCACCGAATTTACGTGCGAAAATAAAGAATGCATTAACAGCTCTTTAGTTTGTGATCTCAGCGACGATTGCTCCGACCGTTCGGACGAAATGAACTGCACAGATTACTTAGAGAGATGCGATTTCGAGAAAGGATGGTGTACTTGGACCCAGGATAATAATGCTGATGTGCTATGGAAACGAACATCGGGAGAGAAAATTACAGACGGTGCTGGTCCAGACCGAGATCATACCAAAAATGACGAAACCGGTTACTTCCTCTTGGTTTCGAGAGAATCTATTTACTATCTTTGGAAAACTCCAAAACTTTACAGCACTCCATTCATAGCTGACACGTCTGGAAAATGCAAGATAAGATTCTGGTATCATTTGTATGCTTCTTATACAAGCAGAATCTCTGTCCATGTTCAAGAGGCCGATGGCTCTAAATCTATCGAACTTGCCAAGTTTTATGGTTCTCCAGGGGATGAGTGGCAGCGAGCAGAGGTCTCGTTGACAAATAAATTCAATTTCCACGCTGTCATTGAAGGCTTCCCCAGCTCTGGCAGAAAAGGAGAAATTGCCATCGACGATACCTCTTTCACTCCAGATTGCATTCCTGTATATACCGTGATTACCACACCATTACCAACCATCCAACCTAAAGGTATCTGTGATAAAAGAGGACAGTTCACCTGTGAGGATAACTCATGCAGGCCCATGGATGTTGTGTGTGACTTCAAAACTGATTGTCCTCTCGGTGGAGATGAAAAAGATTGTCCAGCAATGTGCGACTATGAGAGTGGATCCATTTGTGGATGGCAATCTCTCACGCGAAGAGGGGATGGGGTAGAAATAAATGTTACCATCGCACAAGATGCTAAGAATATATCACCGGATGCTCCAAAGGTGGACAAAACAACAAATACCACCCTCGGCTCTTATGTAATTATCCACACAAGCCTTGATACCAAAACTGGCCCCGTAGACGAATTCAAAAGTCCTATATTTGCAAAATGTGCTTCACCTTGTAAATTTTCTGTTTGGTATGTACTTAAAACATCATATTTTAAGCCAGTCATTTCGATTACCAGTGGCGACGAAACAACAAACATGGTCGATATCGTTCCTTCTAACACTTGGAAACTTGAAACATTCGGAATCGGCAGACAAAACAACTTCTCTATAAGCTTCAACAAAAGAGGTGGTTTCTACAGATCAGATTTCTTAGCCATCGATGACATCGAATTCCTGAATTGTGCCCTTCCACAGAGATCAGACGATATATGTATGGGATTCCGCTGCAAAACCACCAGAGCCTGCATTGATGATTCGAGGGTCTGCGATTTAACAGATGATTGCGGTGATGCTACAGACGAAGACAATTGCACCAACAAAGAATTTATTACAGTAGATTTTGAAAACAATACACTTGGTATTTTTAATCAATTCTCAGATGATTCCGCGCCACTTAATTGGGAAATAAAGAAAGGATCCACGCCTTCCCATTCAAATGTGAGAATCGGTCCACCATACGATCACACGCTGGCCAATAAAAACGGTCGTTACATTGCCATGACAAAAGGCTCTTCTGGTGGATTGAACGAGAGGGCACGGCTGATATCGGAAGTGATGTACAGCGTCGCCAAAGGAGAATGCCAAATGAGATTCTATTACTTCATGTACGGAAAGAACGTGAATCAGCTGAACATCTACACGACCGTAAAAGACAAAGACGCCAAGGAATATAATCGAATTTGGAGACAAACAGGAGAAGTCGGAAATTTCTGGATGAGAGGAATTGTGGGTCTCGATTTAACAGTGCCGTTCCAAATCATTATAGAAGGCAAAGCAGGAATCAACAACGACCTGATTGCTATGGATGATATTTCTTTCTCACAAGGATGCAAGTAAGCAAAATTTATGCTTTTTTTCAATTCCTACTATTAGCTCACCCTCTCCCTATATATACATTTATCTTGTTCAAATTCAATTTTTAATAAAATACTTTTTATTCATCCAATCAAGTTCAAGTTAATTTTTATAAACTTTTAGTGGATGGCATTGATGTTAGTACAGTTTTTTCAAATATTAATTTATTAATGTTTTATTTATTAATTAAAAAGTTTCTAACCAAAAAATCTGTATTTCTTTACCAAAAAATAAGAAACGAATTGAGTTTTCTTTATCCGTTCTCTAATGAGATTAGGCTTAGCATGTTTTCGGCCGATTATTTCAAACGATTTTGTTTATTTTCTTAACGTTTTATGCCTTCAAAATTAAACATTGTTAACTAATCGATTTTTTTGTACTTTTAAAATACTTTTGAATTAACATTATAAAGAATTAAAAAAATTTAAAAAAATTCTAATCTGTATTGCATTACCCCAACTGGCATAAAAATTAATTCGTCGTTAGTATAATTTTTTGATAAATTATTTATAGTAATTGCAATTATTATGCATGGATAGCCTGATTGATAGGGCGTTTGATTCGCATCCCTTGACTGCGAGTTCAAACCCACCAGCCGAAGATTCTCCCTGTGTGCGTGCGTGTGTATTGGACGTTAAAATTGTCATAGTCACAAAGTCATCCATACCAAGAGTAATACCACTGAGAATACTAGGTCGTAGGTGATCGTTCTCTGTTCCAGATCTAAATTACGATCCGTGGATGAATGAATGAAATGCATGAATGAAATCCATTCTGTAAAAAGGATTTGTGACGTGTTTCTGCTAGAAAGCAGACTTCTCCCCACGGATGTTCAGGGATCCATACTTTTAGAAGCTTCTGCACCTCTCCTTCCGTTGTAAAACGGAGCACAAAAACAAATATAATTGTAATTAGTAAATAAGAAGTAACTAAAATAAATAATTTCTTTGTTATATCTAATTACGAATTGATTTTTT
>JAOUZG010013621.1:1557181-1588762 GCA_026289955.1 Argiope argentata | reverse complement strand
ACAGAATGGTTTACATAAATTCAAAAATAATAGTTAATATTTAATGCTCTCATTGACCATTTTAACTTCCAAGTGTTAAAACGCAAAATGGCTTACGTAAATTCAAAAATAATAGTTAAGATTTAATGCACTCAATGAGCTTTTTAACTTCCAAATGTTAAAACACAGAATGGCTTACATAAATTCAAAAATAATAGTTAAGATTTAATTTACTCATTGAGCATTTTAACTTCCAAATGTAAAAAAAAACAGAATGGCTTACATAAAATCAAAAATAATAGTTAAGATTTAATGCACTCATTGAGCATTGAAATAATTTTTAAAGATAAGAGAGCTTTATTTAATTCTTTTGATGTTTTTTTTAAAGATTACATCCAGAGGCTACGTTGCCACCAAAAGAAGTGACGGGAGATAGTACCACACCATCAACAAGATCATCCACACCATCTACTGGTTGCTTGCCTACACAGTTTTACTGCGTCGAGGACAAAAAATGTATTGCAGGGGATAAAAAATGTGACTTCAGAAAAGACTGCAAAGATGGCAGCGATGAAGCTGATTGTGGTAAGTTTTGTAATAACATCCATCGAGCTAAAAAAAACTTTTAGTAGCTAATGGAAATAATTTAATGGCAAAAGTCAATGAAACATTACAATCTCTCGACTTATCATGAACTGGATTTGTACAGACACAGATGAATGTAGTGCCCCTAACTTATCCTTTGATTTTGAGACTTTGGGATATCTCTAAGCGTTCTTTGTTGAAATTTTGTTTAAAAAATATTGAATTTTCAGGAGAAAATTTTAAAAAGTATTATTAGGCAAAAAAAAAATGTTTTTACGCCAATTTCAAATGCAAACAATTATTTTCAATAATATCAGTTATATATTTATTCTAGAAAATGTGATCGCAAAGCACATGCCAATGTTCTGGAGATAAAGCTTTGCTATCATATTCTAAAAATTTTGGTTTTATGATTTATAGTCTTTTTGATGCTTTGTTTTAAGCTATTTAGATTTTTTAAATTGTTATTGTGTAAATATTTTTAGTTTTGTGATGCTAATTTTATCTCCAAAAACCTCAATTTCATGGGATTTCCAGGTCACGAAGGGTCAATTTTTTAAATGAAAGTCAGAATCCTCACAAAAAAATCCTTGGTTTTAATCCTTACCTAAGGAGTGATCCTTGTAAAAGACTTCAGATTGGATTCCTTTATTCTTTCTTTCTGGTTCTTAAATATTAAACTTAATATTTATTGCTAATTTGGTTAAGTTCATTTGTGATTTGGTTGTAGCAGCATTAGCGCCCTCTAAATAGCATGTATATTTTAGTATTTTGGTTCAGGAAATATTGCTTAGGGGAATTTCATAATGATTACTTTTGGGATTGATAGTTCTTTTATTCCTATTATCATTTTATTTCAGTGAAAGAGACTTGCTTCTTTGATAACGGAGATCTATGTGGCTGGGAAATCTTTCATAAAAACAAAAAACCAACCCGTACAAAGCGAGCAGCCGACGATGACGATGAACATGATAGTGTCTTCAGGTGGATTCCTATTCAAGCAAATGACACACACACTCAAGTAGGTTGATTTGTCTGTAAAAAGTAATTTGAATTCATTTTTATTAAACATATTTTTAACGAATATATACTTTTTCAAAAAACGAATGAAGAAAAAAGGAAACATTTCTTTGGAATTAATAGAAAGAATGTTTAAAGATTTTCTTTGCATTCATTTATATATAAGATAAAGGGAAATGTAGCTTCAAATTAATTTAATTTGAAAGAATCAAATAGAATTAATTAAGAACGAAGTTGAAATTGCCTCTTGTACACAAAATTTCTTTTAATTTCCTGTTTATTATCGTAAAGAAATAATCAACAGATATTCCTTTTTTCTTCTTATTTTAATGAAATGTAATTAATTTGAAATTAATTCAATTTGAAAGAATCAAATAGAATCAATTAAGAACGAAATTGAAATTGCTTCTTATTCTCAAAATTACTTTTAAGTTCTGATTATTATTGCACAGAAATAATCAACTTCAGATATTCCTTTTTTTATTATTTTAATGAAATGTAATTAATTTGAAATTAATTTAATTTGAAAGAATCAGATTGAATCAATTAAGAATGAAGTTGAAATTGTTTCTTATACTCAAAATTCTTTTTAATTTCCTGCTTTATATCACAGAGAAATAATCAACTTCGAATACATGTCTTTTTTACTATTTTAATGAAATAAAAATTTGAGTTGGTCATTAAAAAATACAATTTTTTAAAATCTTTTCAATTTGTTAATACAAATATTTTTTGATATATTGACCCGTCACGACTTAATATCGATATTATCCACAATTCATAGTATACATGCTTTCTTTTTTACAGTATTATCTTATTCTGTGAGTAATAGAATACGTTTTGAAAGATACAACAATTTTTTTTCCAGATAAATTGGAACTACAGACCCAAGACCGATCACCATTTTAACCTGACCACAGGCTGGTATCTTTTGGCCGACGGTGCACCTGGGAGGCGGGGAGACATCACTTCCTTGACTTCGCCCCTCATTTCTTTGACGCATTCGCAGTGCGCCATAGATTTCTGGATCTTCTGCGGAAGGTATTCGTGTGAATTGAGTGTCACTGCGCAACCGGACGGAGGTCCAAGTCAAAGAATTTGGGATGCTTACAATAATCTCTACGGAAGTACGTATATTTTATTTTTGTTGCGTCAGTGAATAAAGTGAATCTAAGCTTTAAAATTTGATTCGATATTCCTGTGATGTTTTTCGTAACATACACTAATTTTATATTGAAAGGTGGCAGTTGATCAACTTATTAGAGTAATGCGCTATTTTTATACAGCTATTTTAACGCTGAAGTAATCAACTACGATATAGTAGAGAGCAAATGGATTTTAATCCTGTAGTAATCAACTACGATGTATTAGAGAGCAAATGCATTTTAAGTCTGTAGTAATCGACTGCGATGTATTAGAGAGCAAATGGATTTTAATCCTGAAGTAATCAACTACGATGTATTAGAGAGCAAATGCCTTTTAACCCTGAAGTAATCAACTACGATGTATTAGAGAGCAAATGTATTTTAAGTCTGAAGTAATCAACTACGATGTATTAGAGAGCAAATGCCTTTTAATCATGAAGTAATCAACTACGATGTATTAATGAGCAAATGTATTTTAAGTCTGAAGTAATCAACTACGATGTAATTAGAGAGCAAATGTATGTGAAACAAGTTCTGTATGAAAGACATCTCTCAGTTAAATTTTAAGTTTCTATAAACACTTTTGCGATTGCTTCGGGCTATATTCGCTAACAGTTAATAATGTGAATTTAATTTTTAAAATTACAACTCTATTTTCCTGCTATACTTTTCATAGTATACACTATCCTTATATTGAAAGTTGTCCAAGATTATTAAATTAATGCATCATTTTTATACAGCTTTTTTAATCCTGAAGTAATATATATGATTATCAGAGAAAATGTATGCACAACAAGCTCTGGTAGAGAAACATCTCGCCGTTAAATTTTAAGAATATTTGCTCTTTCACACTTACTTCTGATTAATAATAATAGTTACTCTAATGATACGAATAATTTGACTCTATATTCCGGTGATACTTTCCATAACGTATATTATTTTTATATTAAAAGATGACAGCTCACCAACTTATTAAAATAATGCATCATTTTATAATTCTCCTGTTGGCTATTTTAACTTTAAAGTAATCAGGTACAATGCATCAGAGAGCAAATTTATGATCAATTTCTGTTTGAGAAACATCTCGTAGTTAAATGTTTAATATTAACTCTTTTACTAATACTTCTGATTATATTCAGTATTAGTAACTAATTAAATGTATCAATTGGTTAGTGTTCTATACGTAACTCTCATTTGCTAACATTTCAGATAACCATTGGATTTTTATTAGTAACATTCCGTAACTGAACATTAAACCCTTCATGTCTGCACTGGAGATTATTCCTAAATATTTGACTTCGAATGTAGTCACGTGTATAAACTGCGTGATTCTACAATGGGTTATTTCTGAAACACTTTTCAAACATTATCAGGCCAAAATAGCTCATATTTTTGCCTAAAATATTAATTGATTATGGATCAATTATACGTTTCATGACAACCTCGATTATACTTAGAAAAATGCATTCACTGGCCAGTGAATTAGAAACATTTGAGATTTGTATTTTAATGCGTGCTAGTGATGAAGGATTCAATTTTTTTGTTATGACGTAGGTTACACGAGGTTAGAATGCTAGTATAAGTAAGGTGTAAGGGTCCTTTTCGCTGTGAATGAAGTAAAATAGGAAAAAACGACAGATCTTTCACCATTTGAAAAAGGGCTTATTATTGGTGCCCATTTAGCGGGTGCCTCGATTTCAAAAATGGCAGATCTCATTGGGTCCTCAAAAGCAGCCATATCAAAGGTTTTCAAAAGTTGGAATCAAAACCCACAGTCCTTCTCTAGTAGACATAACTGCTGTTCGAGCATAGTTTTCCAAGAGCGTGATCGGCGGCGTTTCCGACGAATTTTACAACAGAACAGGGACTCTTCTATAATTCAACTGATACAAACCGCCAATAAAGGCTCTTCACGACAGATTTCAGCGCGAACCATATTCAGAGATTTGCAGAGGATAGGAATACATAGTCGAGTGCCTGAGAGAAAACCACTCATTTTTGCCCGACACGCAAAAATGCTGTGATGTTGGGAAAGAAGACACTGGGCATCTGAGGATTGGAGACGACGGGTAATGTGGTCGGATGAATCACGCTACATCTTACTTTGCATCGATGAAAGACGTCGAATGTAGCGAGAATCCCACGAAGCCATGAAGCCATCTTGCCTTACTCGCACTGTGCAAGGGTCTGGAGGGAGTATCATGATATGGAGCATGTTCTGCTGGCATGGAAGTGGTGCCCTGGAATTAATCAAGAGTAACCAAACAGCCATGAGATACCTAGATATACTGGCATATCAAGTGCACCCTGCAATGTTGCATTTTTATCTTGATGGCGATGGATACTTCATGGACGATAATGTAACTATACATCGTGGCAGAAGTGCTCAAAATTGGTTCTCTGAGCATCATCCTGACTTCCAACACCTTTCCTGACCATCTCATACCCCGGATTTCAACCCCATAGAAAATGTGTGGGATATGGTGGAAAGACGCGTGAGACAGCACTCTCCTCTTCCATCTAATTTAAAAGATTTAAAACCCTGCATAGCCAATGCATGGTATTCTCTGGATGTAAATGCACTCCAGAAGCTTGTAAACTCGATGCCCAAACGAATGAAAAGTTATCAATGCAAAAGGTGGTTCAGTAAAATATTGATCTTGTTTTTCTAATTCATTGGCCAGCGAGTGTATTTATTTATCAAACATTAGATGCATTTTTATAGTTAAATACCTAAATTATACTTTCTTTTTTATTTTGGCAGAAGGCTATTCTCTAGTGTGGACCCATGCAAAGGCTTCCTTGAGTGCCCTGAAAAATTTCAGAGTTCGATTTGACGCTCAGCGACCCTACACCTACATGAGTGCTGTGAGCCTGGACGATATAACTTTCGAGAACTGTGCACCACCTAAAGCACTGGAGCCCGATCAAATAGTGTGCGACTCACACGAATTCATGTGCGGCAATGGAAGATGCATCGATGAAAAATTCTTGTGTGATTTCACGGATGACTGCGGCGATTACTCCGACGAGCGAGACTTCCGGTGCCAAGAATACAAATCTCGGTGCAACTTTGACACCGACCTGTGTCGCAGTTGGAGTCTTGAGAACGCACAGAACAGCAAGTGGACAGTTAGGTCTGGAAGTGCTTCGATGTATTCGAACATACCTCGAGAAGACCACACTACACGGAAGAGTACAGGTAATTTCAATAGATTCTATAATCAATTTGAATGCATTAATCAAAGGATAGTAATTATTTCAGGTACTTTTTGGTTACGCTAAAAATTGCGAAATAATGTAAAATTTCGCCAAATTCCTTTGGCGATTTTTCGTTGGCGCCGGTTAACGTAAAAGTACCTTATGTCGATATCCCCAAGCTACTAGGGAATTAATATTTTCAACGTCCAAAAGTTCCATTTGCATAAATTGAAATATCATCACACTCCCGATTATCCGGTTCTCAACTATCCGACTTCCGTACTATCCGGTATAATTTTCGTAATTAAATGAGGAAGGAAAGGCGTTGCATTGTTAACATTGTTTATGTTTGCTGTATTTGTTAGATATCACAGAATTTAAGTCAAAATGTGAAGAATTTATGTCCTTTAAATTGCTTTTTCTCCAATAAATTTTTGAATCAAGCAGAGCTGTATCTATACACAGTATAAAATGAAGTCTCCTGAAAGTGTCTGTAAGTTGAAACCACAAAAATTCGAGAAATAATTAAGTATTTACACTATTTTGTAGAGCCTCTTTTGGGGAAGGTTTTATTTAAAATCATATCAAAATATAAAGGATAGTTTTATAGTTATGATTTTAATTTATCCACGCATGAGAGAAAATCTCAAACTGCACATGGTCAAATAGGAAGGGATTCGGTATGCATATACGATATTTTTATTTGTTTACTTCTGATTTTAAACTGCGATTCAAATCTCATTATGCCGAAAAGAAGGAAATCCAACCTCAAAAGGATCGCCTCTGTTTTGTCTACGGATAGATCATATTTTTACCCTTTGTAACAGTCTAAATATTTCTGAATGTGTGCTATAAAAAGTTGTTTTGTAGCTATTTTTGATGATTTCTAAGCATATTTTTATGTTGGTTTTGTTGTTGCGTAACCTACTCATGTAGTATCGAGTGGAAGCTAGACTTAGGTTTAAAGCTAATTTTTCTTCTTGGATGCTATGCCAGTGGCAACGTCACGTAGGTACTGCTAGTTACAAATATATTAAAAATCAATTCTAAACAGAAAATATTTTTAACCGATTCAGGTGATTAATTTTAATACCAAATCTTTCATAATCGAATGAAGTTCGTGTAGAAAAGAACGAAAAAAATTCAGTGATATCAGTATGGTTATTATCTAACTTATTCTGATATAGATATTCAATCGGGTTTAATGCATTAAAACTGATTTTTATTCTAATTATGAGCATGGAATCAGTTAAAATATATTGAAATCTATGTCAAAGTTTAAAATTTCATCTGTAGTCCTTCCTTATTGCTTAAGTCGGCATTATTAGAAAAAAATGCTTAAATGATATGTGTAAGGAAGGTGTTTGTTTTCTAATTAAAACTGTCAGCAACAATTTACTAGCACTTCAGTTGTTGTTGTTGTTTAATTTTCGTAAAAAAACGTTGTTAAATTTCATATTTTATTCTTTTACTGCTGAATATAATTATGATGATTATTTTTCTTCATTATTATTTGATGATGATGTCGTGTCCGCTTTTTACCACGGAAAGAGGGGTGCAGTAGCTTCTGAGGGTATGGACCCCTGAGTAACCGAGGGTAGAAGTCTGACTTCTAGCTCATATGAGAATGAAACACACATCCACTCGCTTGCACAGCAACTTTTTACAGGGGGGGACACATTCACACTGAAGAACAACCATGCTCGAACCGGGACTCACAGAACACGAGGAAGACACGCTATGTCTGTGCCAGAAAGCCGGGTTTCATAATCATTTTAAACTAAGAAATAAATTAATGTTTAAAACTGAGTTTTAAAGTTTTTTTTTAGGGGGGGGGGTTCTGAAAGTCAGTTTATATTTATTGCTTTTCTTTTGGATTGCATTAAATGATGAAGTAACAATTCATAAATAAAGCTATTTGAATTTATAAATTCAGTTTTTTAACAAGAAAATTCTTTTATGTGAAATTCTAATTATTCTAATTTCTGTTTTAGGCAAATTCTTGAACGTTTTATCCGGTGGATATCTGGTAAGAAGTTCAAAACCAAAAATTAGGTCTCCTACGATCGATGGAAATTCAGAAAACTGCACGGTAAGTTATACGAAGTTCATTTCATGATCAGGTTAATAAATTTCAAAACTCTTTTTAAACAATTATGGAAATTAATAAATTTAAGAAAGCTGGTAAATTAGAAATGTTAATATTTTCTTGATTTAAAAAGTGCTTTTGGAAACACTTTTACCCATTCTTGCTTTTGTTACAAATTTGATAAATTACAAAGCCGTTTCATTGTCTAAAGTTCCTCCTGTCAATGTGACAGCGAATGAAAATCTATAAATCATGTGATCAAAGCTTGTGCACTATGGCGAGACTCAGACTCAAGAAAATGCTTGTCTCTTGAAGTTGAACTCTTAAAAATTTCAGTCATTAAATCTTCTATTTAGAATGTTTTGTTAATTCTCTTGTTTTTACTTCTCTCCTAACGTAAAACTGTAAAAAATTAACTTACACCTTATGTACTTAATGCAATTTAAATATTACACAATTTAATATTGAATGTAAAATGCAGGGGGGGGGGGGGGGTCTGAACCAATCAGCGTTTTCTCTAGAGAGCCTTTTGTCGTTTGCAAGTATCCGATGTCATCAAGTAACGTGGATAGGTTGACGGGGCGCCTAGCCCCGGCAGGGGCCTATCCCCGTTCATGGTAAAGATATCAAGCTACAGAGCGTGCAATATAGTTCGTAGTACTCTGCGAAGGGCCATCTGATGTTGCACTCCAATGTCATCAAGTATCGTTTGTTGTTCCATGATCTAGTCTGTATTTTCTATAGGCGGTTCAATGTCGCATTTTCTACCTCGTTATTGGCTTTCTAGGAGAAAGAGTGAAGATTGGTGGAATCGATATTCTTGAACCACCTACAAAAATTACACTGACTATAGGTGGGTTTGCCCTTCGGCGACCCCATGAAATTCCCCACGTGGCCTTTCGCTATACCGGGGTATTGCTGGCACACTTTATATTATTTAATTGATTCAATTTTGACGAGTTTAGTGAAAAAAACCATTTTATGCATGCTGGGAAGGATATAGAAATTTTTAAAGACTAATCGTCTTGTTCTGTCTTTTGAGGGTAATGTTCAAAATTTCTGTTAATACTGAGAAGTAAATTTCCTTCGATAAGACATCTAGTGTTCTGATTTTCTTTAAGTAATAATTTTTCTTCTTTTTTTCTAAAACTAGTCAGAAATTAAGTTATGGTAAAAAGGAGTTCTTTACCATTTACCTATAGGAAATTCGAAATTCTAGATTTAATTAATTTAACCATTAAATTTCAATGGTTAGTAGTTAGGGGTTAAGTTTCAGTGATTAACCATTAAATTTCAATGGTTTGAAGGGTTAAAAAAAGAAAGAAAGAAATTGTTTACCATTTACCTATAGGAAATTCGAAATTCCTGATTTAATTAATTTAACCATTAAATCTCAATGGTTAGTAGTTAGTGATTAAGTTTCAGTGGTTAACCATTAAATTTCAATGGTTTGAAGGTTTGAAAAAACAGGAGTTGTTTACGATTTACCTATAGGAAATTCGAAATTCTGGATTTAATTAATTTAACCATTAAATTTCAATGGTTAGTAGTTAGTGTTTAAGTTTGTGTGGTTAACTATTAAATTTCAATGGTTTGAAGGGTGCAAAAAACAGCATTTAATCTGAATTATTGGAAATGAAAAAATTCCGTGGTATACTAGAATTAATTATTGTCATGGATTACATTTTTAATCACCAGATGGCAGCCATACATATTATCACCAGATGGCAGCCATACATATTTGATGGCTATTAAAATATAAAATATATTGGATAGGCTTTTAAAATTATGTAGAGTTTGTTCCAAAATTTGCAAATGCCTTATTCGCAAACGGCCAAACAATAGACTATAATGATTGAACATAATAACAGCCTTTATAAGGAGAATTCAGAGAAAAATGATTTTAAAGAAACAATAATTATTAAAATGTCTTTTATTAAAAGGGTACTTTCTTAAATATTAAAGGAATTTGTCTTTTTTATGATAAAAATATTAGTTTTAGAAAATTATTAATTGTAAAAATTCTGTAATTTTTTCGAATCAGAAATTATTGACTCTTGCCTTGACGTCATCTAAATTCCAAAATTCTATGACCAACGATGCGATATGATTGTTTGAATATAATTGTTTTAACTCTTTCCACTTAGATGGTGCCTCTAACTCGCCATTCAAGATTGTGCATCATTCTGACGTTTGATTTATCCATTTTTCAAATTTAGTAGTTAAAAACGCCTATATAGTAGATAAGAGATGTAGATTAATTTTTCAAAGAAATTCGATTTAAAAGAACTATGTATATTTATTTTTCATAGTAATGAACAAATCTTGGTATTAGATGAATAATTTTGCATCTAATTATTTTTCGGAGTGCAAAGGGTTAACCCATTCACTGCCAACGAAATGTAAAAACAATTTTACAGCAGTTCCCTATGAGATATCTCGTAAATGGCAGTTAATGGGTTAACTTGTTACAGAATATCTATAAAAGAAATATTTCCTTCTTTCTGCAGATACGTTTCTATTACAACACCATCTATGCCGACGAAAATGCGGTTCGAGTATACAAGAGAATAAATTACAATGATCCGCGTGGTTACGAATTCTTGAAAGAATTTAAAGCAGAAGTCACAAACTACTGGCATCGGGCTGAACATACGATCATCAACAAGAACAATGATTACCAGGTTTGTAAGAAAATAATTTAAAATTACTTATTGTTGATTTGTAAAAATACGTTTTTGCAAAAAAAAACCTATTATCGCAAATTTCAAGTTATTATGTGAGAACAATATTATTTTTAAGTCATCATATGTCTTAATTAATTGGTCATTAATTAGAGTAAACCGATTTGAAACAATTAAGAGACCTCTCAATCTCTCTCTCTCTCTCTCTCTCTCTCAATATATATATATATATATATATATATATATAATGAATAAAAAACAGATATGTAAGTGAAAAAAGGAGAAATCCGGCCTGATGACTTTCTCAAGGGTCATCATCAGGCAAGGATTCCAATAAAAAGTGGAATTTTTTTCTGTAAACAGTTAGACTATTGTCTAAAAAATTAACTCTTTTATGACCCGAAATATTCCAAATTTTAAAGTAAAAGAGGCATTAAATTTTAGCATTAAAATAACGAATATCAATTAGGAAAAAGGACAAAAAAACAAAACTCACAAATAAAATTCTAGATTGAAGAAAAAAATATTTAGCAAAATACTAAATACAATAAAAAAAACCCCAATATTAGCAAAAGAGCACGTAAGAAAATAAGAAGCCTAGAACGTACCCTTAAGAGAGAGATTTGCACCCAAGCAGTGCTAAAGATCAACTGAAACAGACTGGAAGAGATTGAGGCGAGTGCCAATCAGGAAGGAGATACAGCAAGAGGGCCATCTGGGCCAATCAGAGATTAGCTTAGGTCGTCAAAACACATCATTTGCGTATCTTTGTAATTAATTATGAAAATGGATATATATATATATATATATATATATATATATATATATATATATATAAATTTTTAAACTTTCATTTTCAATGTTTCTACCTGGTAAAGTTTGAGAACTCGACCGATTTTGCGATGAAATAACAGCTATGATGTCATAGTTCCATGTCAACCTTTTAAAAAAGCATTTGTTGTCAAAGAAGCATACCCAATAATAAATTAATACTAGTAAAAATAGGTCAACCTTTTAAATACTTTAAATACGCATAAAAAGCTAAAAGAAATCTACGATCGCAAATTTGAAGTTATCACGTTAGAACATTATTATTTTAAAGTCATTATTTGTCTTAATTAATTTGTCATAAACTAGTTTAAAATTGTTTCATAAAACAATACATGCAAGAGCAGGTCAATCTTTAAAAAACGCATTTGCTTTCAAAGAAGTATACATAATAATAAAGTAATATTGGTAAAAGGAGGTTAAAGACATACCAGATTAAAATATGTTGATGAATATTGTCATTCATGTTTTATTCATTACTTACGCGATTCCGAGCTTCAATTATTCGTTTTCTCTAATTATTCAAAAAACCCTAACGAAAACTACATCATGTTCTCACATGATAAATATATTGCTATATCAGTTAATTTCAATCTTCATACTTTGATTGCCGCATTATAAAATTTATAGTATATTCTTTTTTTATATATTTTGAAACTTTATATCATACTTCTATTTATATTTCTAGATTGTTCTGGAAGCAAGTTTGAGCAACAAATATGGAAGTCTTAACATCGATGACATTTCATTGACTCCAGCATGTCATCTGGCTGAAGGTAAAAACTTTTTAAATAAATAAGCAAAATAATAATCATTTTTTAAAAGCAGATATTGCATTTTAAAAGATTAGAATGTAACTTATATAGGACTAATGCAGACTTTTTCTCTGATTGCAAAGTTTATTTTTCTAATCCTTTTAGACGTCTGCCTACTTTCGTAAATTATTAATTGCATTATGTAGTTTTAATAATACCAATACCCTCAGTAGATTTCAATATGTTTTCCCTTTTTATTTCTGTGAATATCAAAAAGATGCTCGAATTCTCGCTTTATGTTTTCCAATGTTTGTTAAGAAACACTACACACAGCATAGGCCATACAATTTTTCAATGTTTTAGCATCAGAAACTGGTGTAGCAATAAATTCTGCCAAGAATAATACCAGGTTTATACTCGGCCAGTTATAAGATGGCCAATATGCAGGGTATGCATAGAAAGTCGGAGATACGCTGTTAGATCTACGACAAGTAATTGTTCCGACGGGACAATATCCCATTGCGCATGCGTTTTTAAAATTTGGCGTTTCTTTTGGCGATCAAAAAATTTATCACTTACCATATATTAATTCCCTACTTTTTTTATCATGTCAGAACATGATGCTGTTTTGCAAATGAGGTTTTCTGGCCTCAACAAAAATCCGTAGGCAAAAAATGAATATTTTAATCCGTAGGCGAAAAATAAAAATTTGATTATATGCACGAGCATCTCAAAAAATCAGCTTTTTATAACACCTTTCCATCGCATTGACAAAAGTTCTGATTTAAAAAAATAAGTGAATGATTAAAGCAAATAAAACCTAGAAAAATGTCATTTTGAGCACGTGATTATATGAAATGAAATAAACAGGAAACGTGATATTTTTTTTAACAATAACTGCGAGACAAAAGTTTATTTGGATCGTTCGCAATACTAAAGTGACCCACTCAATGAAACGATTAAAATGAATAAAAACGTAATTTAACTTGCACGAGCACGTGGTGCTTGGCCGTTCAAGAAATTTTGTACTGACCTGATACATTGAAATATGCATAGCAGATCTCATTTTAATCTTCCTCTTCTTTTTTTTTGCTCTGTTTTTTTATGCGAGATTGTGTGTGTGTGTTTTTTTTCATATCATTTACCATTTCTTTTCTATAGTTTTTCAAATTTAGATATATTGACTTTTCATTTTAATATATTACTTTATGCAAAAATCTATCATTTTAATACCTTACGTAGTGAAAAAGAAAAATCCAGGGAGGACAAAACGGCAATTTATAGCCAAACCATGGAAAACCTGAATCTATCCTGTGAAATTGTGACAAACATAAATAAGTCCCTTTCTGCGCATGCACTGAATGGCCGTCTTATAGTTATCCGAATATAAATCTGGAATCAAACCGAGTAGAAGAATTGAAAACTGTTTAACGAATTGTCGGATATGACGTAAGAATTACGCGTCATCAGACGAATCCACTATGATAATTTAGGGTATGAGCATAAAGCAGAAATCGACAGATTTGTCTGGGTTTTGCTTCTGTATTGAACACGATGAATGATATATTAAAAATCATTGTGAGGAGGAATAGAGCAACACAATCATATTTATTTTGGCCCTACTATTTTTTAACGGTACACTCTTCCTTTTGATATTTTTCTACATCACTGCAAATGCAATCCTGTCCCTGGGATCGAAAATCAGGCACCAACTTGTCAAAACCATTCCATAATTTACAAAAACTTCAGTGCACATGGTTTAGTAAAAAATGCCCTGTTCATTCTTCTAATAATTAATGAAACATAGAAGCCGATCGTGGAAATGTGTTTATGATCTTGATATCTACAGTAGAGTTCTCCTCTCTCTCGTATGGGTATTTATGAAAAGGTATACAAGAGAACAGATATGGAGTTCCCGAAAATAATGCGTTATATTTTCGGGCGTTATATATATATATATATATATATATGAATCAAAAAAATAGAAGTAACATGAGAAATAAGAAATACGAATGTGAAAATAGTAAAAAACCTAAAGAAATTAAGAAAAATAAAAAAAAAAGAAATCCGGCCTGATGACTTTCTCAAGGATCACCTTCAGACAGAGATTCCAATAAAATGTAGATTTTTTTTTCTGTAAAGAGTAAAGAGTTAAAAGACTATTATCTAAAAAATTAACTCTTCTGTGACCCGAAAAATTCCACATTCCAAAGTATGAGCGATGCATCATATTTTAAGCATATAAAAACAAATGACAATTAGTAAAAAGGACGATAACAGACAAGATTCACAATATTAAAATTCTAGAAATAAGAAATAAAAATAAAACAATACACTATGCACAATAATAAACAGACAAATATTAGCAAAAGAAAAAATAAGAAGCCCAGAACATACCCTTATTCGATTTTTTGCTTGTTTCAATAACAGCGCGTTTTAGTTTCAAGGTCATGAAGCTGTGTTGTGTGTGTGTGTCATTGTGATAATATACATTTTTAGGAAGGTATACATAATGGATTTCCATGATATGCTAATTTTGTTTTCTTTTCTCTGGATATTAGGCAGAGATATTCCAGGGAAACCAACCGTACCACCGCCCATTGACAAATGCTACAACGAAGGAAAACTTTCATGCAAAAATGGAAACTGTTACACCCACTTGCAGAGGTGTAATTTCATTAATGAATGCGGTGATAACACAGATGAAAAAGACTGTGGTAAGTATCAAAATACTCAATAGTTATGATGTATTCTAAATAGTAACTTGTCTATCATAATTTGGTTGAATTCAGTTTATGTATTTGGCGTGAAAGATAGCGAGAGAATGAATGGTCGTAAGCATAAGTCACTGTCCCGTCGCCAAATTCAAAAAATTATCGCCAAAACCTATTGAATCTAATTACTATTAATTAATTCAAATTGCTCTCTTAATCCAAAATTATAGGTATTTATATCTTTTGAATGAATATTTTATTTTGCAAAGACATATAATGCCAAAATAAAACTGATATTTGATCGTTTCTGTAAAAATGAAATATATTAAATTTAGTTAGTTAATAGAATTTCATTTAGATTTAGAATTCCGATTCTAAAAGAACATAAATAAATGTATTTTCTACCAGAATATAAAATCTTAAACATAAAAAAAACATATTAAATAAAAAATAATATTAGAAAATAAACTACATCTGAATTACTGTTCCGAACTTCAGAATTAAAAAAAAAGAACAAAGGCCGAGAAATTATATTTCACAATTTGAGCAGACGATAGTCAAACATAAAAGAACAAGTATTATTTTAACTCGAAAATACTTCAAAATGAATACGAAAAAACGATTCATTAACAATGTTTAATTTTAAATCCATCAGACGCTAAGAAAATAAACAGAATCGTTTGAGATAATCGGTCGGTTAAGCCCACCCTTATCAGCTTGTGAAAAAAAAACAAATTGAATTCATTACTTATTTGGCGGTGGGGTGACGAAGAGTTTTGGCGAGAAAGGTGGTTTTTAATGAATTAATTAAAAATTAATAAATTAATATTCGAAAAAACTTTATTAACATCGAATGTCATCCATTACTAGTTTTAAAAAATGTATTTGAACTTGATTGGATGAAAAAAAGAGTATTTTATTAACGATTGAAAACTTGAACAGGATATAAAATATAGCGTGTTAGAGCTACTAGCATGAATTTAAAAAAAAAACATATTATAGAAAATATAAATGAAAAGAGCTTTTTGTTTCCTTATTGATACTTGATTTGAGAGATATTGTCATTCTTAATAATACCCCCACTTTCTTCATCACGTTATAAGGCTAGGTGTAATTTCTTTTTTCTTTTTCCGCAGGCACTTCATGCACTTTCGAAAATGGAACTTGTGGTTGGTACAATCCTGAAATGTATCGCGGCAAATGGGTTGTCGCTTCAGGAAAGAACTATTATTGGAGTAAGCTGGACAAAGATCACACGTATGGAAATTCATCTGGTAAGTGGACACGTCATGTAAAACCTGTTTAAAGTACTTATTAAAAGCACTAAAAGTTACCTCATTAAATTGACAAAACAATTCCAGGATTTCTTTTTTTAAAAAAATTACAACAGAAGATTACATAGATTATCTGCCATTTTTTTCTCTTTTACTCATAAGCTTTATGATAGAACTCAAATAATTTAATAAAAAACACAATAAGTAATCAAAAAGAAGTTAGTAATTTAAATTAAAAATATTGTATAGATAAATATAATTCAACCTTTTTTAAAACTAAAAAGAGAAACTTAAGGTTTTTTTAAAAGTCTTTTTTTTAAAAAAAATATTTTACCTTTAAACAAAAAAGTTTGTCAATTTTTAAGCCAACAAACGATTTCCGCAAAGAAAACGATATTGTTGTTAGATGCAATTAATTTATGAAGCATATTTTTGTATCTGCATGTTAGTTGAGTCTCTTCCCAATCTGCATTGAGCGCAAAAAAAGTTGTCTGAAGGAGCAACATCTGGTGAATACGGAGAGTGGGTTAACATACCCCATCAAAGTGATTCTAAAGTTTTTTCTCTATTCTGACGAATTTATGCTGGAAAGCAATGTGATGGCTTACGTTATATGCTGGTTCATCCATTCTGAATTCATTCACTTTATCATTCGTTAACTGCTGCTAGTATCATTCATAACCTAGGATTGCATCAAATAATGCTTCCAAATCCTCAATTTAGTTTTTTAAGGTTTATAATGTTTTTTGTTATGAACATAGAAATCATTATTTTTAAATCGCCAAAACCACTTGTTGTAAGTTGCGCTCAATGGGATGCTCATATAAATACCCAACAGCAACAAATGTGTTTTTGGTGGACTTTTTTTTGCATTGAAATGCTTTAGCATAATATGTTGCAAATTCTATTTGTTTGGTGTCAAAATTCGACAGATTTTCAAAACTAATAAACTGGGTTTCTTTAATTCATTAATCAATGGTCAAGCATTAATTTTTTAAAATCATTGTCCATCCCAAATTCTATTTGTTTATTAAAAAATTCGGCATGTTTTCTTAACTAATAAATTGTATTTTTATTCATCAATCAATGACCAAGTATTAATTTTTAAAAATCATTGAAAAACCTTTCAAATGCAATTTTTCAATTTATTTGCTGTCAATCGGAATTATCAAACACCTTCGTTTAAAAATGGTTGGAATAATATTTATGTGTCCAATATATAATAGATATTTAGAATTATCTAGAAAATGATTTTTTAAACATAAAATATTATAATTTTTATCTACTCTTACCTTTTTTTATGACCATGCGAAGAATTAGAAAGGATGGAACTAAAAATTTTAACTTAACATTCATTTTCTAGGTAAATACATAAAACCCAGTGGATTGCTGCAACAAGGTGACGTGGCACAGTTCCACACTCAGAACTACGTCGCGAGCGGAGGAAACTGCAAAATGAACTTCTGGTTCTTCAGACAGGCCACTGGAAAAGCCCTGCTTCGAGTTCTTTTGGAAAAGAACCTCAAGAAAGACAAGGTAATAACAGGTTTGCTTTTGAAACAACGTCAGCAATGTAACACGTTGTGTTTTAGATTAACTTTACGTGATAACTATTATTGCAGTCTATGATACCAATTGGTTTTTAAAAAATAATCATTCTTATTTCACAGATAATAGATTGAGTTGAGTTTGTTATTTTCATGGCTCAAAAGCCATCTTTGGCTAAACTGCACCACATTCTTCTGTTTAGATTATTTGTATCAATTTATAATACAATCAAAATATGGGATGTTTATAAAACACTAATTTCTAAAATCCTAAATTCGTGAGTCCTGAAAAAGCGTAACAGTAATGTAAGGTATGGTACTGTGCTAAAAAGTGCAGTTATCGTTTATATATGATTATAAAAACCAATGTTTTTCTTAATAAATAAAAGTTTTAGAATTAAAAATTGCCTTCTTGTCAGAAAGTTATACTTGTCACCTAGTTCAAAATTATCAAATGCATCTAAAAAAGAACCTCAAGAAAGACAAGGAACTGTCGTGTTTACTTTTGAATCAGTATGTTTACTTTTGAACAGTATGTTATGTTTACTTTTGAACAGTATGTTACTTTTGAAACAGCGGAAGACTCTGGGTTAAGTATTAACAATGTAGCACGTTGTATTTTAGATTAACTTTACATGATTTGTATTATTGCAGTCTATGATACCAACTGAGTTTTTTTTTTAAATAATTATTCTTATTTCATTGATAATAAGTTGGGTTGAGTTTGTTATTTCCATGGCCCAAAAGCCAAAAGGGTAGCTATCATTTATATATGATTACAAAAACCAATGTTTTTTTTAAATAAATAATAGTTTTAGAAATTATCAAATGCATCTGAAAAAGAACCTCAAGAAAGGCAAGCTACTGACGGGTTTACTTTTGAAACATTATTAACAATGTAACACGTTGTATTTTAGATTAACTTACTATAACGTTGTATTTTAGATTAACTTTTAGAAAGTTATGCTTGTCACCTAGTTCAAAATGATCAAATGCATCTGATTAAGAACAGACATCTGTATTAATATAATTTTATGCATAACTTGCAAGGAAATCATATTTTGATATATTTGTCCGAAAACGCTCATTAACCAACAATCTTTACTTTTTTGAACTCGTTCATGTCCAAAAAGGTCATATGAATTTCAATTTCTCTCTCTAGTTCACCTTATTGTGGAGGAACGACACGGATGGTAAACCCGAATGGACCAATGCAGTGGCAAACATCAAACAGCAGGAGCATTTCAGCATTGTCATCGAAGCCACTCAAGGAAGCGGCTACTTATCCTCCATGGCCATTGATGATATTGAATTTGCAAACTGCAGGCCCGGTGAGTTGCAGCTGATTATTCTTTTGTATGCTGATAAATACTCGAAATGACCTGAAGATATCCGTAGGATTCGTGTTTATATAGTGGGAGTATATTGTGAAAACACAATCAGCAGACCTCAGTAGAAAACAACAACGACCCTTATTTATACGAAAACACAAACACAAAGACGACAAATATGTACAGACGAGCTGAACAAAGGACAACAAACAGCATCACAGATGAGCATACAGTAACCCACAAGTAGAATTCGACCACAACGCACGAAGTGGGCAGACAGAATCCTGCATGAGAGGGGATCGTAGGAGCTTCGCTCTGTGGTCACTCCAGATGACTGAAGTTTCCACTGTCTCCCCGCTTTAGCTGCCGACTGGCTACTACACACACTATACGTCACTGAATGTACAGTAGGAAACAGGACTCGTCACAGAGCAGTTCAACATTTGCTTGGGCTCCACACAACAGCACTCCAACTTGCTACGCTATCCTCTCTTAGACTCGTTACTTGTCTTCTACTCCAACTGTGCTTCCGGCTCAGCACACGCACACACACATTGTGCTTTATTATAAGTAGAGATAGAGATAAACATAAAGGTGTGGTTCAAAAGGTTAATAAGTTTAGCTCACGTTATTTCCTTATCATCAATAAATTTACACAAAAATATCCCTAAAATAAACTAGCATCCGTTACCTTATATTATTACCCCCTCCCCTCCTCACACATACAGTGACACCTTAATACTTCGCTCTAACGTTTTAATACAACTCTTTAATATTTATTTATTTAACGCTCTATAAGATACTTTGCGATATGGAAGAATCCTTTTCTTTTCACACACTCAGACACCACAGCTTGAGTCTGCCAACCTTTTATTGCTCCCAGGAGGCGGGCAGAGAACATGCTAGGCCAATAAGGTCTCATATCAGTTTCTATTAGACGGATCGTGAAAATTCTTGAAGTTTCCAGTATTATCTCTTTTGTCGACAAGCCCTGATATCACTAACGTGGCATGCAACAGTGATAATCGTAATACGGTCTTTCTTACGATGGCACTTTTCGTGCTGGGGCGACAAAATTACAGGTTTGTAACAATATGTTCTGTTTACTTCTTTATTTTATACCCGAGGAGGTGGCATCTAAGATATGGGGATGGAAAATTTCCTGTATTGTAGTTTGTTCCTTCTGCCTTATAAAATTCACCAATGATGTAAAGAGGGTTCCTAACGTCGAATAGAGGGGTTGTACCATATTCAGTGATGACCATCAAGACTCAGTTTAATTTCCACCTATGCCACCGCGGCATCCGGTCATTCAGATTTTTTCATGTGCTTTTGGACTCGTTGGAGTATGAGTGATTCTTTGCTGTCTCTCGAAATGGTCACTTTAGATAAGGAGTTGGGAAACTTCCAATAAGGTATTTGATTCTTGCCGCCGTGATGGGTGCAAATATGGAGGAGGGGAGATCGGCTACCGCCTTCCGATGACTGAATATTCTCATTATGGGAGTGGTTTATTGGACCTGACAGATACTCAACCACCGTACCCATCTGGGGTTCTAAATGTGCCATTTTGATCATTCAAAATTTCTATACGTTTTACGAAAGGAGGGGGTTAGAAACCTATGATTATTTCATATTTTACCAAACATGCAGAGAGATAGCATTGCATTTATCAAAATATTCTGAACTGAAGTTTCTGAAGTTGATATGCTGAAGAAGTTGAAAACTGAAGTTTTTAATAGATTGCCATGATTTTTTCTTCAAGATTTTTCTGAAGCCGAAGTACGCATTTTTATGCTTATCAGTGCAAACATAATGAATCAAAAAACAAAAAAAATCTATTGATGAAATTTGATATGTGGTTCTTATATTGAAATTGTAAATATTTATAGGATTTTTAATCAAATCTTTTATGTGGGCAACTGTTCATTGACAATTTCGTCTTTAAATAAAGTCAACAATTTAGTCAGTAGGTAGATAGCAATGAATGATTTCGCATCATTTACAAAGCTATCAGCGTCGCAATAATTTTAATTTTCTGTATTTTTCGAATGAAAATTGTTTTCATTCATTTAATGGGATTAATGACAGTTCTGATTATTTCTGCCGATCAGGTATTTATATTTTAAAGGGAAATACGTTTCTTTTTTTAAGGTATAAAATTCAAATATAAAAGGGAGTAAGTCATATCAGACTCACCGACCCACCCGTAGGCACACGGAATAAACCATAAAACTGAATGACCGAACCGCCACAACAGCAACAATGGCAAGAACTGTGGTTGAATCCTAAGGCCGACCACCAGCCACGGTACAACCCTTTCCGAAGGAAGTACGTCCCTTCATCGATGGGAGGAGCCTAACCTCCTCTCCTTATTAGTGTAACTTTTAGGATGGCGAGATCCAACCACCATGTCGGAAGCATTTCATCCTCATTTTGAAGTGCTTACCCGGGGTATATGTATAGGGGTAATTTTATAAATTAGCATATCCTCATGATTTGGAACAATTGATTCAATACATTCTGTGCAGTTCTTTGATATGCATATTCAATTAGTTTAACCTATTCACTTGAAAGATGGTATTTTTCTGCAAACATTAAAAAAATGCCGGGATTAATGAAACAATTGGTTACATTGCTTAAAAATAGCTGTAACGAAATTTTACAATAATTTTATTTATTTCTCATACAAAATATACTTTCCAGTCAAATCCTTTATTTAAATTTTTTGTCTTGGCGTGGTAAAAGTTTTCCCGTGTTTTCTCAAATAAAACATGGAAAAACATCATTCACATCTTCAGTGGTATCAGAACTTGTCACAGTTGATGGTTATCTTTTGTATTTAGAGTTGTCAATATCTATACATCCATTTTCAAGCAGATTGCATTACATTTCTATAACGTGATAAAAACCAACGATAAATTACACTTAAATCAACTTTTCGCCCACAAATGCATTTCCTGTTTGGGTGTCATTTGCATCTGCTCCATTCATTTCTAATTTGGACTTCATTTGCAGCTGTCGAGACAGTATTGTGACTGTTTATCTAAAATAAATAAATAAATAAAATTTGCCTTGTGAAAACCGCTATGAACCACGATCTGTTGAATGTTTGAAGTCTTGTAATATCAAAATAGCGTTGCACCGATAATATTTACTAGACAGCTTAACTGAATTACTTTATTAAAAATGCATTATTTAGAATTATTTTCACTAGCCTATCTCCTCGGAAACAGTTATTTTATTCGTAAATTTCGCTCTGCAGATGAACCTCCCATCGAATGTGCCCTTCAAGAAGCCATGTGTAAAGACAGGAAGAAATGCATTAAAGAATGGGAAAAATGCGATGGAAAACCTGATTGTCTCGATGGGTCCGATGAAAAGAATTGTGGTAAGTTTCACATTTAAATAAATGCATTGTATTTTACCTTATTATCTTAACGAATATGTGAATATGCATATCTTACCTTATTATTTAAGGAATTATTACTTATTACTTACCTTATTACCTTAACGAATATGTGAATATACATATCTTACTTTATTATTTATGGAATTATTACTTATTACTTACCTTATTGTCTTAACGAATATATGAATTTACATATCTTATGTATTTTATTACATTTTACGTATTACATGTCTTATATGTATCTTATTAATCTACGTATTACGTATCTTATATGTATCTTACTACATATCTACATATTACATATCTTATGTATCTTATTACATATCTTAGAGTATATATAAAACAATATATAAACAAAAGATACTTCAACATCGTACTACAAAAGTAAAAAAATCAATGTGGAAACAGCTTTTTATTTAAAAGGAAAACTGAATAGGTAAAATTAAAAATCTACTACTTTTTATTTAAAAGGAATTTAAGGATCTCAAATATTTTTCCATCATAATTTTTTTCAACTACTTTATATTCGAAAAGTTTGGTTTTATATTTAAGAAATTAATTAGTATTTTAACTTCTTCCGTCTTACGCCTTTTCATTTTAAAAACGTTTCCATGTTTCCACATTGATCTGCTATGCCGTTGGCAGAAAATATAATTTACCTTATTTATCTTATTGAATGAATAAGGTATTAATAATAAAAAAATTTTAAAGTTTTTTTTAATTTATGTTTAACAACAAATCGTATTTATTCATTAATCTTTGCTAACGAAATTAATTGATAGTTTAATATTTATTTATTTTCTTTCAACAAAAGAAAAAGTTAGATGGCTGTTTGAGTCGCCTGTGATTGGCATCTATTTTCGAATTAGATGTCACATCTTCTACAGTTAAGAGACAGCAAATAAGTAAACTAATTAAAGAAATGGCTCGAATCGTATCGTGAATCGTATTAGCGTTCTTGTTGTGTGAGTCGTGTTAAATATACATTATTAATTTGACTGTAATTAATAAAATTTTTATACTTTATTATCCCTAAGTCCGATAAAGAAAGTACAGTTTTGAGCTGTTTCAAAAGTGGTAGATATTTCATACTTTCCTTAAGATGATACGATCTCAGTTAGATATGAATGATATTTATAATTATTAAATGGTTACAGTTAACAAAACAATTTAAAATATAGAAATCAAAAAAGTGTGGCAATAGTGTTTGGTTCTGAAAACAATAAGAAAAGTAAGGCACAATAAATGAAATAAGAAAACGAATTTCTCGACATTTGTTGTAAATTATAAATATATATTAATACTTTCAGCCCTGAGTTTTTAACATGTGGAATAAAAAAAATTATGGAAATTATGGTTAAAGGTCACCAAAAGAGCATCTACATTTAATTTCATCTCATTTTCATCACGTGTATAGGAACCAGGAAGTCATTGCAAATGTCACCATCATGTTTGAAAATAAATGAAAATCAAGAAATTAAAATACCTATGTGACAAATGAAAACGGGAGGGCAAAAAGGTTAAATGGAACAAATATTTTTATAGTACAGTTTTACCGACATTGTATTCTTTTATCATTTTATTCAAGATAAATTTTTTAGATTTCAAAGAAGTCATTTCGTAAAAAAGAATGTAGAATAACATTTTTGCATGATATTCATTACATCTTAATTTCTTTATAATTATATATGACTTTTTCTATAAATTCATCTTATTACAATAATTAAAAAATTAATTCCCATTTTTTAAAATTTTATATTTTAATTTGTAATCTATTTCATAATTTATTATTCGAAAGATTCCGAAACTTGAAAAAAAAATATTACTTACTTGACTTTGAAATGCCGCTATGCATATTAAATAAAAATTTTGCCAAATCAATAAATCAATAGATAACAAAGAGGTGTTAAATTATTAAAGTTTTAAATTATCATTGGAAACGAAAAATTGCGCAAAATTTTTTAACTCTCTAAGATCAGAAACTGACTGAGAAACGTATAAAAATATTCAATATTAAAGGACATGGAATATTTCGACTTTGATAAAAATGTTTTGAAAAAATTCCTAGTATAAATTTTGTAAAATCTTATGTATCTTTTCGATATCATTACATGCAACATCATAAAATATATTGCAAACATTAGCTAGAATATCATCCTTAAATTTAAAATACTTGTTTTCTTTGAAATCCAGTAAGGCGCCATGGCGACTGTCATTTCGATGATGATTGGCCAGATAAGTGTGATTGGCAGACAAAAGAATTGTTGCAGTTTGAATGGTCGAGAGGTAATAAGGCAAGAAACGATGACACTGGACCTCCTAGTAGCCGAAATGCAAGCGGTAAGTACAGTGGAAACTAATTTATGATTTATACTTAAGTACTTATATACTTAATTTCATTCATAATGTTTTAAGATCTATGACAATTAAAATAATAATTTAACTCAAATACAATCTGAATTTGAAATATTGTAATTTTATGTTGAAATATATTTTTAAAATCTCATTATATATCATATTTTTGCGAATACAAGCAATAAAGGAATAAACGTATAAAAGGAAATTAAAATATATCACTTTCTCTCTTTTTGAAAGTACTGTCCAAAAGTTCATATTCAATAAAAGATCGTAATTTCATTGTTCAAAATTGGAATTTGTGAAATGAGCAAGTAACATTCTTTATAGAATTAGTTTTCAACAGACAAAAATCGAAATAACTTTTCTAGATTAATCGTGAAATATTTGATGTGAAAATTTGAATGCTTTCTTGTTGTTTATGACGTCCATTGACATATTATTCCAAATCCAAGTTATTTAGATTTTTGAGCATCAAATAAAAGATTTGATTTTACAAACTATTTACTATTTACAAACAAGTAATATAAAAAAATTAAGTCAATTCCTGCTTAGGTCAACAAAGAAACATTATATTCTAGTTACTTTTTATTAAATAATTACAATTAATATAAATTGTTGATAAAAAATAATGTCTTGCCAAAACAAAATCAACTTCGTATCTGTTGAAATTAATCAGAACAGACTCAGAAAACAATCAGAATACACTCATATGGCGTTGAATTTTCAACGCCAATTGAGGCAACGCAAATGCGTGAATTTTTAATGCCATTTGGGGTAACGCAATATAGATTAGACATTTTTAATTTTCTTTATTCTGCATTATTTTAATTCGAAAGTTCTTCGAAATGGATCCGAAAAAAAATCGATTCATTAAAAATATTTAGTTTTAAATGCATCAAACATTAAGAAAATAAACTGAATCGTTCGAAATAATCGGCCGAAAATATGTTAAGCCTAAACTCATTAGCATGGGGTAAAAACAAACTAAATTATTCGTTGCTTGTTTGGCATTGGGGAAATGAAAAACTTTGCGAGAAAGTTTTTAATTAATTAATAAAAAATTTAAGAATTAATATTTGGAAAAAAAGTTATGTTAATATCATATGTCATCCACTCTAAGTTTAAAAAAAACTTACTTGCATTTGATTGGATGAATAGAAAGTATTTTATTAAAGACTGAAAATTTGAGCAAGATATATATATAATATAGGGAGAGCTTGAGCTAATAGTAGGAATTGGAAAATAAAACAAGGATGCTGTTTTAATCTCTCAAATGATCTCTCAAAATGCTAACTACTCCTATGTTATCTATGAAATGGCTATCTCCTTTCTAAAAAGATATTTCAGCGTTGTGTGTTTGTTTCAGGTTCCTTCTTATTCATGGACAGTTCCAAGGCAGACGAAGGCGACAAGGCGGGAGTTCAAACTCCGGTGTTCTCGCCAAATGAAGGAAATTGCCATCTACGATTCTATTATTACATGAAAGGCTCAACATCCATGGGCACATTTGTGGTATGTTTCATAGATTCCCTGATTAGTAATAGACTTTCACTCTTATTACTTGCCAATTACTTCCCTGCTTACAATTTTAGTCATTTTTAGTGTGAAATATGAGGTTAATTGAGATTTCCTGAGTTGATAATTCTTCTAAGGCTATGTTTCATAGATTCCTTGTTGTAATAGAATTTCACATGATTCTGAACTATTTAACTATTTATGTTTCTTAGATTTCCTGTTTAGTAATAGAGTTTCACACTTTATAATTTGCCAATTACTCCACTGTACACAATTTTAGCCATTTTTACCATGAAACATAAGGTTAAATGGGATTTCCTATGTTAATAATTCTTCTAAATTTATGTTTCATAGATTCCTTGTTGTAATAGAATTTCACATGATTCTGAACTATTTATGTTTCATAGATTTCCTGATTAGTAATAGAATTTAACTCATATAATTTGCCAATTACTCCACTGTTTACAGTTTTAGTCATTTTTACTGGGAAACATGAGGTTAATTGAGATTTCCTATGTTAATAAATTCTAAATTTAACAAATTATATCAACCATTGAATTTTCAATGGCTATTGCAATGATCCTGTAATCATGATGAATTGAGAAATTATTGTAATTATAAAAAAATAAAATAATAATATAATCAGACGTGTCTTATTTTTCAAAGAAAATGAAAAAAAAAAGATTAAAATGCAGAGAGATTCAAAAATTTTAAAGTTTTCTCTGCTACTTCAAAAATTACTCTTGATTAATAGATACTGAAATTTAGATTTTAGTTTGATGAATGAAAAATGTAGAAACATAATATCTACTTATGCTGATTGCTGATACATTTTAAGAAACGAGGTTGGAATGTTTTACAATGGTGTTGAAAGCAGTCAAATTCATTATATCGGTAGAGAATATTAGTCATAATTTTTATTTTGGGCATAATTCTGACATCACGGATTTAAACAATTCCGGGCTGAATGACCGAACCACTGCAACAGCAACGCTGACGGGAACTGTGGTTGAATCCTAATGTCTACCACCGTCCACGGTACAACCTTTCCCGTAGAAAGTACCTCCCGTCATCGAGTGAAGAAATCTACCCCACACCTATTAGTGTACCCTCCAAGAGGGTGAGATCCAACCACCATACCGGAAACATTTCATTCCCGTTTCGAGGTGGCCCCGGGGGGGATCTAATTCAGATATAAACTGAAAACTTAGTATATTCGTAATCATAGAATTTTATAAAAAAATTTCATCTTATAATTACTCTTATTCTGCAAAGATATATAAATAAAATTATTATTTCATTATTTTGGGTCATCTTTTGCCCTTCACAGCAGTGATGGAACAATTGTATAGCAAACGTGCATACATTGTGCAATTTGTATTTTAATTATTTTATTGAATTTTAAATTTAATTATTGTATTCAAATAATATTTTTGACCCAAATCGCAATAAAAATTCGAAAAAGTCACGTTAGTCAAATTATGCAGGGAAGACGCAGAATTATCAGTCTATGACTACTTTACCAGTCATCTATGACCTCCATGACACAATTGAAATAACCAGGACCGGGGGCGAATTATGTGTTAATTTTACAATCTGAAGAAATAAATAAATTGCCTCCAATAAATTAAGTGAGGCGTGATTAACTGAAGATCTTTGATTTCTATTGGCTAATGGAAAAATGCTTTATCTCTAGTTTTGAAGTCAGTTCATATTATTTCTTTATTAAATAACCGCTCTGTTGAATACCGATATTCGTACGAAAAATCATCCAAACTATGTTATTGCCTTTTAGATATTGAGCGAAGGGGAGAACGGCCAGACATTCCCCGTCTTCTCGAAGAGGGGACCTCAAGGCTCGGAATGGAAGTACGATCACGTCGTCCTTGGAAACGACCAGCACTTCCGCGTCACCTTCATGGCCATTAGAGGGGGAGACGACAAGACAGACATTGCTATCGACGACGTCACATTTACGGAAGGATGTGAGAAAGGAGGTAAAACCCTTTTCAGAAACATCCGTCAAATATTATTATGTGATAACAGAATGTTGTTTTGGTTAGGAGCTTTTGATGTCTTCGAAAATTACGGGCAAAAGATATTTTACCTGCTTTTACCAGTACTGCATTATTATTTATTATATATGCTTCTTTGACAGCAGATGCGTCTTTAAAAGACTGACTTTTTCAAGTCAACCTTTTAAAAGCGCATACCAGTATTGCTTTTATTATGTATGTTTCTTTGACAACAGATGCGTTTTTAAAAAGTTCACTTGCTTTCACCAGTATTTCTTTATTGTTACGTATGCTTTTTTGACAACAGGTGCGTTTTTAAAAAGATAGACATAGAACTAGGACGTCATAGCTGTTCTTTCATCTCAAAATCGGTCGAGCTCCAAAACTTTGTTTGCCAGCTAGAAAAATTGAAAAAGAAATTATATATATATATATATATAAAATATGAGGGATAGAGATCGATAAAGAGGTCTCGTGATTATTTTACAACGGTTTAAACTGGTTAATGACTTAAATTAATTACCATAAATAATGACTTAAAAATAATAATGTTCTCACATGATAACTTGAAATTTGCGATCGAAGACCTCATTATATTTACATGTTATTCATTATTTTTCTTTTAATGATACCATTTTGTTTTGTTTAAAGTATCCGATTTTATATCTTAGTAAATATTTATGTACTTTGTAAATACTTAGCTTTTGATGGAAATCAAAATAATTCTCTTCAACAAACAAACTGCTTTTATCTAAATTCTTTACTGTATCTATGATTAGATAATCGATGAAACAAAAAGGTAGCAATTTAAAGAGATTTAAATATACAATTTGCGTTTATTGTCTATATCATCAAAAAACAATCAGACGAACTAGTTCCATTAGCAATCTTTCAGTGGCTGTTTCACTCCATTGTTTCTCTTAACCACTTAACTGTTTTATTTTCTTTACTATCTAATAAGATGACACCTTCTATTTTGGGAATATTTTCTTGTTTTGTTTCAACTAGAAATCCATATTATGCATGACTTATCTATGTATTCGAAGTAACTTTCATATTGAATTATAATCATTATGAATGGTTTATTTTTAGTTTACTCTATCAAAATTCCATAAATAGATGCACGTACGGCAAACGGGCAAAACAGTTTAGTGGTTAAAAATCAACTTGTTTTTTCGAGATTGTTGTTGACATTTTAAAGAGGCATACTAAAATAGATTTCAACCTTTAAACTCAATAAAACAATTCATTAATCAACTAAATTCCAACAGGTTTTCATATAATTTCACACTTGAGACTCAAATAAACATCAGCATTCTATAGGTTAAAAATTCTAACTGAATAAGAAAGATGATAAAATAAATAGTTATTATTCATAAATTTCCACTGAAGTTAATCAGTGGAATGCATTTAATGCATTTTCGCTCACATTTTCCTTCAGGTCAACCGCCCAAACCAACAGGTCCACCTACTCTGTGCGTGAAAGAAGATTTCGTCTGCAGGACTGGAAAACAGTGCATCCCCATGGCCTGGAGATGTGACTGCGCCTACGATTGCCAAGATGGCAGCGATGAAGATAATTGTGACATCGAATGTTCGACCACTAGCCGTAAGTTTCCTTTAAAATCGCCACTCGACTTATTTTAAATATCCATAGAACCATAATCCATCCCGATCTACTATGCTGGTAATGAGAGTGTGAATGAAAATTTTTACATCAAACCCATTTAGTTCTTCTGAAAAAGCACCAAAAAGTGTTCAGTTTAATAACAATATGTATTCAAGAGATAAAAGCTGACGTCCTGGCATAGCAGTAACGGGTCTTCCCCATGAACTGGACGACCCGGATTCGAGTTTCGGTTTGGGCAGGGTTCTTCTTCATCTGTTCTATCTGTGTGGTTTTTCAGCATGCCTCCTCCCTTATCTTTATCATACCAAACACTATCAGAGAATCAAATATGTATTTCGGGACTTCTTTCTTCGATTGTATGAAGCCAAAAGTTGACTAAGAGCTACAATTGTAACCATGAGATATAACAAATTCGATTTATTTAATTCACTGTATTTTTCACTTCATGTGTTTAAACATATCAGACACCGTGATCTAAGCATACTGGGTTTGAGTCCTGGTTCGGGCTGGGCTGTTCTTCGTCTGTTCTATCTGTGTGGTGTGCGAACATGCCTCCCCCCTTTTAAAAGGGATTGTGCAAGAAAATGTGACACGTGTGTAGCTAAGACATACTCTTGGCCCTAGTTGGCGCTACTAAGACAAGAGACGCTCTCTTGGCTTAGTGGGTTTGTCTATGACAAATGCCATTAATAACAATAAAGAGATAAAAAGCAATAAAAGATGACAATTTTAACTCAACTTTTTTTGCCTTTTAAACTATGAGTCAGGAAAAATGTTCAGCGTATGCATTAAAGAGATAATATTTGCGTATTAAAAAGAGGAAAAATCACTGAAAGATGGCAAATCAAGCAATGAAGGCCAAATAAATTTTATATTTAAAAAAAAAATATTTTGTTGTGCTTAAGTTTAAAACAGCAAAAGTGGAATTTTTTTATATTATATTTTTTGGCATATTTATATATAAAAAAATTATAAATATAAAAAATAATATAATATAAAATATAATAATAAATAATAAAAATTGCACATAAAGCTGTTATTATTAATATTTTGTGCTTAAAAACGAATTTTTACTACTGTATCGTCTTAGTCTTAAGAGTGCCAGATACAGCAAGGAAACTGGGACGGTCTCGACAACGAAAATAGCTAAAATTTTAGTTGTAAATAAAGTGGATTTTATACTAGTAAAATTTATTTCTTGGTAAAAAATATGGCACATATGGAAAGAATGTATTTTTTCAATTAAAAACATTAAAAAATAGCTATATTTAAAAATATTTTTCAATAGAAAATTGAAAATGTGTTATGATGCGATTATCCATACATATGCAGGTACACATAAGTACGCTCAGATAGGTTCAAGTTTCTTTTCAGAATTTGGAAAATTCTATTTTAATTTAGCTTATTTTCTTTTTACGACCATGCTGTCTCAAACAAATAAAATGTTTGTAAAAGTTATTGAGAAATCCTTCAAAATAAGAACTTATATATATATATAT
>JAOUZG010013621.1:1488708-1536580 GCA_026289955.1 Argiope argentata | reverse complement strand
AATTACATATATTCGAGCATTTAAATCAAGACTGCAATTACATATATTTCAGTTGAATCATTTTTGATCCAATTGAAAAAAAAATTATATTTTGATCATGAAATCAACAGGTCTGTGTTAATATCTAAGAATAAAGTTAAAACGCAAATCATAATTCGAAGCAGCGAAGTTTAGTTATATATTTTTGTAGGTTATAAAACTAAGATAATAATATTCCCAGTATTAAAAAAAAAATCACTGACTTTGAACTTTCTTTCTTTAAGGTTAAGGCCTTTTTTTTTCTAGAGCATTATTCAGCATTTTTATTTCAAAACTTCAAAAAAATAAAGTTATTTTCATTCACTTTCTTCCATTAATCTGTTGTCGAGTCACGTGAAATCAAAGCCAGACGAAACTCGCCAGTAGATCTTACACGTGACTTGCCGATGCCATCCGCAATGCTGTATGACAAAGAAGTTCTTCATTAATAAATATAAAAATGTCAACACTGCTTTGGAGATATCAATTGATTTATATCTGTCGTGTGTGCGAGCTTAATATACTCCTACGTCAAACCAGATCAATAAACATTTTCTTTTCCAAAACAACTTTTTTTTCCTTCGTTCTATTCAATTTGGGAACTCTGAACCAAAAGTTCGCAGTGGACGTTATCGGGAAACACGTCATTTAGTTATCAAGAATGGCAATGTATAAACTCGTCTGATGAGATGATTGCCACTCTTGAATTTTGCAAACTGAATTCTGATTGGCGGTCGTTACGGGTCATTGAAGAATATTGGTTATCGCAGTGGAAAATAACCTTTCACCTTTCTTTCGTCCAAGAAAATCAGAATAAAAGCTGAAACGCTAGAATATCAGCCGCAGTTGACTAGTAAGGGAAGCTTCCTTAAAGTTTTAAGTGTGTTTTTCTGTTAACTTAAGAAAAAATCGACTAACATGTTTTTTAAAAGTTGCATTTTCTTCTTGGTGATTGCTTATGCTTCGGCAGATTACATAACTACTTATGATTGTAAGTATTGAACTATATTTTATAATATATAACTACACAAAAGTATTTAATCTTTTTGTGTGTGTGTGATATTTCTGATCCTAGTTTCCGTTTATACCGTCTAAAGCTAAGAACCGCATTTCTGGAACATACGCCGGAGAACACACCTTTATTCTTTCCTTCTATTTAATCTTTGGAATGAAACATCAAATTTAATTGTACTTGTAAAGCTTAGTTTGACCTTAAAAGCTTAGTGCTACCTCCAAATGTGAATTTTCTTATTGAGCTTCATCTAGAAGAAATCTATATTCATCCAAGTTTTTGACAATCTTGATAAAAATTTTAAACCCGTGTAGTTCAAAACAATAAAAACACACTTTCCAAAGGTTCTTTAAATGTAAATTAATAATTAAATAGATTTTTAGAATTTTTAATCCATACCTTCTACAGACGTAACGTAAAAATGATAGATACAAGATTTTTTATGCTTTAAAAAATATCTTTAAAGATGCCAATTTCACTTTCGAGCATTTTTATCGTCAATTTTAATAAACTAATAATTTTATTTCATATCGTTTGTTAAAATTATGTTTTTGTTATGAAATTCAGATTTCATTGCTGGATCAAACCGTTCATTCGTTTGTTCTTGCTAATGTTAAAGTTAACACTTTGGTGACTGGCAATTTTACACAGAAACTATATCTTGTCACCGGCTACTTTTTTGTAATTGAATATAAAAATAAAACGTCCTAAAAAAACTCCAATGAATTTTGTTGAATTGGAACATCAAAAAGTTCTTCGCCGATACGTTCCGTCATGGTTGAAATTTTTGGAATTTTACTAAAATTCTAATAAAAATGTAAAAACTAGGAAGAGTAATTTTTCTGTTATAGAGCGGACAAGACTCAACAGGATACGCCAAGTTTTTGCAAAGTTCTATATCGCCCTCGGTGTTATAAATTGAAACAGATAATGAAAGTGCAATGACTAGTTAACTCGTCACCGGTCAACAACGTTTGGACATGAAAAGACGAGTTAACTCGTCACCAGTCAGCAAAGTGTTAAGTTTAAAAAAACAGTTGCTTTCTTTAGACCACTTTAATTCCGTAGTAAAATGTTAATATTAGCAGGATTGGATTATCTCTTAATATATACGTTCTTTTAATTTGTAATCGTATTTAGAGCTATTGTTAGATTCTAGTAATTTCGTATATTCCGTTTTATCAATTCATTTTTTATTTTTAATAAATGAATTTTAATGAAATTTTTAAATGAAGTTTCTCATTAGCAACCAAACAAGCGAATACTTCAGGCATGCACGCCAAAGGTGATTAATATTTTTAAAAAAATGTCAAAAAAAAACCTTTTTACTATTTAGAAATTTGGGTACTTTTTGGTTAGCTGGGTGGCAGCGTAAAATTGCAAAATATTATAGAATTTCGCCAACTTTCTTGCAGTGGTTTTAAAGCGAAAAATTGCCAAATATTGGAGAAATCCGTCAATTTTCTTTGGCGATTATTTGCTGCCACCTGGCTCAAAAAAAATACTGAAATTTGAAAATGAATGAAGGATACTAAGAATTTCGCGGTATGAAATGGAAATATTCTACTATGTAATATTTCATTCGGCTAAATAATCCTGTATATCGTCCCCCAGTTCGCAAATTCTACTTAAAAAATTAAGCTATCATTCCTTTAAGTCTTAATTTGTTCTTATTAAATCTATTATAAAGTCTATAATAATACGTATCTCTTGAAGAGAGTTCAATTTGGCAGTCATGCTTTGTTTTTGTCTTCATATTCGCTGAAAAATGGGAGAATGGATGTTTAATCATTATTTGAATATACAAAATTCGATAATATGCTATAGCAAAACTATCTTTTTCTCTTCTTTGGAAGAAAACTTCAACAGCAAACAAATGTACAACACCATCGCAAAAGTAGAATTTTTTTTTCAGAGATTACTTGGGAAATGTGGTAACCCACTTAATTTGTGTTGCTGCTCTTAATTCCTGATCCTTGATAGGCAGTTTTGGTTTTAAAGATGGCGAACGTTTGGCGTTTGCAATACTTAATCAACACTGGCGGATAGCTGGTACTATATACGACAGATATACCAATTTGATTTATATAGAGATGTAAATATGAATGCTCTTCAGAATTTTTTCTGGAATAACTTCGAGATTTGGTGACAATTTATAACGAAGTTTCCTTTGATTCTTGAATTAGTCTTCGTGAGATTGATATTTCTTTCAAAGAAAAATATCTGTGTCGTACTGTAAAATGTTCTTGGTTATTAAAGCATAAAGTAATTTGGGTACTTTTCCGTTAGCCGTGCGCCAACGAAAAATCGCCATTGAAATTTGGCAGAATTCTACATTATTTGGCGCTCTTTCGCTGGCTCCAGGCTAACGGGAAAAATACTGTAATTGGAACATTTCCGAATTTTTTTTATTGGAAAAGATAATTTATGTTTATCCTTTTAATTGCTTACTTTCTTCAACACTAAGTGCAAGCGCTTGCAAAGCAAGATATTGAGAATATATTGAAATGTAGATAGAAAACTTTATCGCCTCCAAACAAGGCTAAATATTCATCAATTTAAAAAAGCATGATGGATGCTTATTTTAAGAATAAAATAAAGACGGAAGTTAAAGAAATATTTGAAACTCAGTTTTCACTTTAAAGAAACTTCTTAGTTGCATTAAAAAAAAAACTTCGGGGCAAGTCTTTATGAATGAATGATACAGATGTTTTGTGGTCTTTAGAACGAACAAATTCTTCAGAATCTGATTGCAATATCTGAAATATTCTCTGAGCAGAAAGATTCTACTTAAAACATCTTATGACAGATTTTAATAAAGAATAGTATTCTTCTCAGATACAAAACTTGGTTCGTAGTAGTTTCGCAAACTCAAAGAATCAACTTTGAGAATTTAGAAAGTAACTGGACATTTTCATTAAATATCCTGAATTCTTTATGAAACCGTTCAGTTGAGTTTGTAAAATAGATTTTTGAGTTCTTTGTTTCGCATTGATATTTCAAAATCTTCCTGAACTGAACGGATATTTGGTGAAGTAATTTTACCCTGAATTCGTAGCTTCCTATCAAATCTGGAGTCAATTCCAACGACAGGTTGATCTTCTGTGAGCCTTTTCTTTCAGAAACATATGAATGCAATAATTCGAACACAATGTTTTCAATATATTAAATTTGATGCAGGATTTTGTGACTACAGTCGTAACTCTGTATCATTTTTGTTTCAATGGGTTGGAAAAAGCAATGTTCAAATTCGATTTTCGAATACTATTGATAATATTCCAGGGATTAATCGCCAAGGATTGCTCGATAGATTCGATGGTACTTAATTAACGCCAAAAATTAATATGTTGTAAATATTGCGCACTAATGCCAATCAAGACATAACTTATATTAGTGTGCAAGATAGTTTTGGGAGACTACTTCCAAATTTTAACATTTTTATATGCGATAATTTTTGCATGTATTTATATGCGATATACTATGATTTTTTTAGAAACTAATCTCCAGTTAAATTCTTTGCTATTCACTTTGTTAATTTCCTACTTAAAACTGCTTGTATAAGAAAGCATTTATTAATTTTAATCAAGCCAAAAACAACCAGTCTCGTTTATTTATACTAAGACGGGTACATTTCGAATCTTGGTATAAAATTCGAAATGTAATATATCTTAGGGAATCTATACAAAACTAATAAAATTAAGCTTGTCAAAAATTGGAAATATTAGCAAAATATCAGGGTTTTTTTTTTAAAGTAAAGCTTTCGAAGCATCCAAATTGAATAAACGTTTGTTCATATTGGATAATGTACCATTAAAATTCGAAATTTTACTTCTAAGAAATCTGAACAAAAATTTTAAAATACCATGATTTCCTACGAATGTTTCTTTTCGCAACATCTTTCTGCTGTCAAGTTTGTATTGAAGATATTTTTTTGCACCAAATTATGCTTGTCTGAGGTTGCTTAACTTCGAGATTTTATTTCCCATACTCATCAATCATTGACGTTTCTCGTGCGTAAAAAGATTAATCGATATTCATATCAAAAGATAGAAGTTGGTTTGTTTATATTTTCCCGATAGTTTATGTTTTCAAATTTCGGATCATTTAGAACTTGAACTGAGCGAAAATTAAATATTTACTGATGTCTTATCACTCTGTCAAAAGTTTATCTGCTCCTTCAACTGAACTCCAGTTGATAAGTCTTTAATTAACAAGAAATATCTTGTAACTCTTAATTGGGAACTCTAAATATCAGATACAGAAATCCAAAGTCTGATCATGATGAATTTTATCAGATATGACCCCAGTTTTTAAATTCGAACAAATCGCGTGTCATTTATATAACTCCCGATAATTGGTTCTGAGAATTTTCCTGTGAGAGTTTGTGAATGTTCAAGAGAATCTACACGAAATCTATTATAATAAAAATGGATCTCGAAATGCGTTGCTAAGCGCAAAACTGGAGAACGGCTGGACCGATTCGGCTGATTTTTTAAAAATATTTTCGTTAAGGCACGAAGATGGTTCTTATGGTGAGAAAAATTAAAAAAACTGCGTGGAAAATAGTTAAAACGACACTTTTCTTACTTTCCCGCCAAAAATCTACATTTCCTTCCCCCACCCAACTGAGTAAGATAGCAGGAAGTAATAAATTATGATTTGTTTAGAAAGAAATGCGCGAAGTCAGTTGGTTTTCATTTATAGATAACGGGATGTTTAAAAAAGGAAGAAAATAGTTGCTTTTATTATTAGTCTGTATGAATATTTAATCTATGCCTACTCAAAATAAAGTCGGGGCAGCGAAGAAAAAAAGTAATAAAGCGAAAAAAGGGTTTATAGAAAGAAAAGTAGTGAAGAAAAAAAAGGATAGAAAAGAAAAGAAGGGTGTGTGTGTCACCATTATTTCGTCTGTGCGCAGCATTTTCCAAGCTGTTTTTAAGCTTTTGCATCTCTTGAAAACCAATTGTGTCTTTATTTGTTTAGTGTGTTTACCTTTATGAAAATTAGAATCTTCTTATTCTATAAAAACATAGAATTTTAGACCTTTCCCTCCACCATTTAAGTAAAATATCAATTCCGGGACAATCATTGCTCGGATAGAAAGAGAAAGATGAGTAGTACAATGAACAGAACATCTGAAGAAAATAATACTATAAATGAATTATCTGATTATAAAAATTTGTTTGGTTTAAAAATATTTTGGTGAGAAACCTATTATGAAACACAGCTACATAAAATATTGTATGAAAATTTTAGCGAGCATTAATACTGGCGAACCGACTGGTCGCCAAAGGTGGCTAGTACTAAATACATTTTTATTTGCTGGCAGAAATTAAGTTCATTGTAGGCTTTTTCTCATTTTAATCGATGTAAATTTTGTTAGATTCAAGATTAATACAAAGGTCGAATTATTTTTGTTCCACTTAATTTCAAATATAATCGTTCTTTTGGTTAGCCGGGCGGCAGCGAAAAATCGCAAAAGAAATTTAGCGGAATTCTGCATTATTTAGCGATGTATCGCTTTAAAATGCAAAAGAAATTTAGTAGAAATCTACATTGTTTGGCGATTTTTCGCTGCCGTTTGGCTAACGGTAAACTACCACTTGTAACAATTTTATGGTCGCTTGTTTCCATTTTTGGTTGATTGACAGTTTTCTGACATGTTTCAAGAGAATTTGTACATTAATTTTAAATCTTGGCGCAAACGTAACTTTTCGTCTGCCGATCGCATGCGAAAAATCGCCAAATGTATAATTCCATTGACAGTTTTGACATTCTCCTTGCTTGGCGACTAGCTAGTGTTTGGCTCACAAATGGCGACATCTATGCCTACTAATGGAAAAGTAACCCTCAAACTTCTATTAGAACTTAATAGTTTTGGTGCCGCCAAAACTAACATAGAATAATGTAGGGCATGTGTTTACTGCAGTTTAGAAATCGAAGACTCTGGTAAAATGTTCAGCTATATTATATCGATTCGAAATGACAGCTTTCTTCGTTTAGAATTACTAAAACAGCAGTTGAACTAAAAAAGATAAGAACTGATTAATCCGATGTCTCGGTTTTAATCGCAAGATCACACAACAAATTTCATTCGAGTCATTACATTTTTGAGACGAATTGGATTCAAAATGGAATACATCTACATTTTTAGATGCCAAACTACGTACCAAATTTTATCTACTTTGTAGCATTTTTGTAGTTGTCATATTCACTTGACCAAGGAGTGAATTCACTTAATTTTGAGCCAGTTCAGGGTAGGTGAATTATGCTTTTCTTTCGTTGCGATTTTCATCGTTTCAGAACATGTTTGTTTTTGGCGTCAACAAAAATTCGTAGGTGAAAAATAATTTTATCTGCACGAGCATCGCAAAAAATCAGCTTTTATTAACTTATAGCCATTGCATTTACAAAAGCTCCGATTAAAAAAAATCATTAATTGACTACAGCAAATAAATAGGAAATGTGAATTTTTTAAAAAACTATCAATGCGAGAGTTTTTTTTTTTTTTTGGATCGTTTGCAATACTAAAGTGACTCATTCGACGAAACAATTAAAATGAATAAAAATATAATTTAACTCGCACGAACACGTGGTGCTTGGCCGTTCAGGAAATTAAGAAGTTCTGACATGATACACTGAAATAGGCATAGCAGATTTCATTTTAATCTTTTTGCTAAGAAAGCGTGGCGTGAACTGAGACATTTTTAATTGCACATGAAAATCAATTTTTGACAATTGTTCAACTGAAATTTAAGGGCTCATATAATTTGTGGAATAATTAAAGTGTGTGTAAGACAATTAATAAATTGACTTCATTTTACAAAATATTCCATTATCTTATGGACTTTTAAACTGCTATAAAGTTTTTAAAGGTAATATGTCGCATCCCTAAAAACTTGTTACAACTAAATACGTTTGTTTCCATTTGAGTAAACGCTGTCGGAATTTTTATGCGAGGCTACTCGTGCCTTCTAGAATTCCAAACAAATCACTTAGGTTTTGATCCATGTAAGGATCACTTCAGATGTTGTAATTGTGTTTATGGGATTCGATATATAAAACTGGAATTTAGATTATGACAGTGTATTTCATTGAACAGTCTTTTCATGATTATAAAAAAAAATTACTACGGATAATCGATTAAACTGCTACAAAATGTTTGGTACTTTTCCGTTTGCCGGCGCGAGTGAAAAATCGCCAAAGAAATTTAGCCGAATTCTACAATTTTCGGTAATTTTCCGCTTTAAAATTGTTGTAAAAAATTTGGCTATAATTCTATATTTGGCGATTTTTTACTTACACTCGGCTAATGGAAAAGTACTAAATTTTTACAATGGAATGTGTTATTAAATTTTCTTTAGTTCAACACATAACATACTTAAGTCGGCTAAAGAAAACTTTGCTTGCCGCCCCCCAGAAAAATATTCAACGAGACCATTGATCAGTGTCAATTCGTAGTTGCATACAGGACAAAGAGTTTTCAACATTAGTTGAATAAGTAGTGGTGCTTATGTATTATAACGTCCAACTTTATCGCCAAATGTGAAGTCATCACCAATGAATTACTAAACCACCAATTATGGCAATCCGGTAATGGTGTAATCCGTTGAACTTTATCACCAAATTTAAATCTGTTGCCAAAAAGTTACTAAATCGTTGGCGAAGGTATTATAATACCCAAGTACCTACTTAGTTAGAATCGAAGGTGCCGTGTGAAATGTTGTAAAAGTACTAGGCGAGAATTCGAATATCACCTTAACACTCCTGGGTTATCAAGTATGCTTGCTCTGAAATTGGTTGGCCCAATTGATTTCATTCACCTTTATATATGACTTTGCAATATATAAACTTTATAGTTATTTAACTGTAATCAGGTGTTTGAATTTTATGCAATTTTATTTTTTATTGAGATTTGTTTCTATATGCACGTTAAGTAACCAGGTGTTTTCTCTGTCAGGTCCCAACACCACTGTCTATTCCAAAGATGTATTGATGGAAGTTTCGGACTGTGGCGCCAATGACGCCTTCTGTCCTCTGTATCAGGGGAAATCCCACAAAGTTGTCTTCAACTTCGGTGAGTATCGTAATAATCCTCGATTGGCAATTTTTTTTTTTCACTGGTTTCAGATACTAAAAATCTCTGCGCTTTTAACATGCGGCAGTTGGCTTCGAATTCAAGAAAATGATATAAAATAAAAGATATTTGTTTGCTTATTATTCTCTATTATGAAATTTTTAATTTTTCCAATACTTATAACTCAAACGGAAAATGAATATTAGCATGATGTAATATTATGCTGACATATTTTATTCCAAAAAACAAACTAGTGTTACCAATTTTAAAAGAACAAATTTTAAGAAAATAAAGATATAGCTGCTACAGCTTTTATACAGAAAGGATTGGCAATTAAAGCAGCTTTTGAACCTTGTTTAAATACGAGACCAATGAAAACTTGAAATTCAATTTTTGAAAAATTTGAATTTCTAGAATATTGCACGTATTTCTTAAATTCTAATTCATTCCCTTCCTCATAGCTGTAATATAATAGAATATATATATAATAGAATATTTGTAGTGTTCCGATTTTTGTTCCAATTATCACTTTTTTTCACCCAAACTCATGAATTGTATGAAATTTCTGAGAATTTCCTGAGTATTTTTTCGTTATTTACCATCGCATCCAACCAGGAAAGAACTAAATTGGCTCATTGGAGATTTTTCAAAAATTTGCCTCTGTAGGTAGACGAGACTTAATGCATAAACAAATTTTAGTGCTACACCTTCGGAATCAATTTTATTACCCTCGATCCTCTTATTTTGTAGTTATTTGATCTTAATTTTTAACTGACTATCCGATTTCCTCTGCATGATTTCTTACCGAATGCAATAAAAATCTTCAAATTGTGTTAGGGACCATATTACTCATCACTTATTTTTTTCTTTTGCTTATTTATATTCTTGTTTTTTTCTAAATGGCTTCTTTGGTCAGTTTCATGCAGATGAATTTTTAAAAGATTGACTTAGAACTGTGACATTATAGCTGTTATTTTATCTCAAAATCAGTCGAGCTCCAAAACTTTGTTTGCCAGCTTGAAAAACTGAAAATAAACGTTAAAAAATCATATATATTGTAGAGGGATAGACCAATAGAGGTCCCGCAATGGTTTCAAATCGGCTTAAATTAGTTAATGATTTAAAGTAAGATAAACAATTACTTTAATATTTTGACATGCCAAGTTGAAATTTACGATCGAAGATTTAATTTTATATATATTCTATTTTATTTATAAATATTTTTAAAAATATATTATAAATTACCCATAAATATTATTCTTTTTACTCATTTTTTATTTTTTCTGTTTTCTGAATTCTAATTGCCCGTCTGTGGTAAATTTTATTAATTATGCTTTAAGGATATTGTTGCTGTTGAATATTATGTAGGCTCTTATGCTGTAGCCATTTAGACCTTATCCACTTTTTTTTATGCCTGCTGCCCTTTTTCCTCTCCTTGTTCCGTTTTGGCTCTTTTCAGCTTCTAGTATACAAGCATATAAGTGTTTTTGAATTGCTAGTTATTTAAATTCTACTTTTTAAAATTTTAATTGAGATTTTTACCGGTGTAATGCCACTTTTGGCACACACCTAATCTTCAGAATACCAAATCATTCTTCACATAAATTCAGGCACTTTTCAGTTCAGAGATACTAAATATTTATCCACCGACATGGCCGCCTTTATCTGGATAAGAACAAATGGGGTGTTATACTTTTATTCAAGAAAAAGAACGGAACATTAGAATAAACCATTATATTTTTTAATTCCACTATTTCTCAATTCGGTTTTTCGAATGTTCATTTGTCATCTCTATATGACTTTGTTTAGAATTCTCTTTAGTTAGACCGGTACTTGTATTTTGATTTTCCATCTATTCGAAGCTTTTAGCGGGCTCCCCCCCCCCCCCAAAAAAAAAAAAAAAACGGACAAAAAAAGTCGGAAAAGTAATTGCGTTATAAAGCAGGTCGATTTTCTAACAAGTTATCCGAACATACACGAAACTGTTTCGACAGATGGTATGATCATTATAAATAACCGCAGTGGAGAAGCTTTAGTCCACAAACACCATAAATGACTTAGTAAGAATAAAGGTCTCCCGGGAATTACGAATGTTTTCGCCGCCTTCATCGTATCTAGCCATAAAGTTGCATAAGGATAACAAGGTTACATATGGAACTCTTGCCCGCTAAGCCACTACGTAACTGGTATCAATAAACTTTTGAAACCCCAGCAGTAACAATAAAATATTCTCTCTGTTTATATACTTCAGCATAAAATTTTGTATGACATTGAGAAGAATTTGACCCAATCTTTACTCATAATATTGTTCAAAGTTTTTTTTTTTTGCTGATGTTCAGAAAGGTGATGTTAACGGTATCGCATCCTATTCATTTTGCAATCGCTATGATCCCTGTAAGAGCCATACTACGATTCTGTAATAACATGATTTTATGTAAAAAAGATTTATCAGCGGATATGATTATCAATCCAACAAGATATTGGTTATTCTGAAACACTTCATTCTGTACATTATAAAATCTAGCTTTTAGATCATATTCTGGACGATTTAGCGCTTTGTTTTTGTGTCTCTATTAATCTTAGTTTAAGTTAACTCTAGTTTTGTTTGCCGTTATGGTATCTTTGAAGTCATTAACATTTAGTTGCTTGGGAATAAAGGAATATCAACATTCTAACTACTTTTGAATCGATTATTGTTCAAAATTAACATTTATTTATTTAAAAACTGGATAAAAGCGAGAATTTTTAAAGCCTAAATTAGATAGACAAAGTCAAATTCTTCTCTTATATATTTATACTGAGTATCCAATTTTTATAATACAACCATTATTTTGGCGTATTTATGTGTATTGTATAAACTCTGAAACAACCGTATGCAATTGGAAGTAGTTCGATGCTGATCATTAAAGTTCATCCAAAAACAAGATGAAAAATACTGATACATCGATGATACAAAAAAGTGGGTTTTGAGGTTCATTTTATTCCTATTGAAATTCTTATTATCTCGTATAAACCTGTCCAATTATGCTGTCCCAGAAATGGCGATTGATGAAAGGAATAGAGAAATGAAAACAAATCATAAATATTGAAGCAGGAAATGCACCGATAAGGAAATTTATTTCAATAATTTTTTTGTAATAAGAATCTAGAAATTTCACCAACTGTTTTGGCGGTTTTTTTTTTTTTTTTTTTTTTGTTTTTTTTTTTGCGAATAAAGGGGACACAAGTTTCCTTTTTGTTCTACCCGGAAGTATTTATGAACGGGCATTGAACGGCGCTGATTTCTTCGCTTCTATTTGTTTTTCGTTGGGCATTTCTATTGAATCCCCATCCCGTTTTATCATACTTTGTCTCTGAGTGCTAATGAACGTTAGTTTCGAGATTTTTTAAGTCTGGCATCTTACTTTTTGCTTGATTATAGCAAAGCTTAATAATCCGTGGTCTGCTGATTCTTAATATTCTCAACCCGTTTGTAAATTATCGGTAATAATTTTTTAAACCTTTTTTTTTTTTGTATTGCTTTTCTATCCTTTTTCTATGCAGATTCTATCGTTTTGGGAATCTAAATTTATCTTCAGACGAATTTTCTGATGTGATAAAACTTTACTAAATTCTAAGAACTCAAATACTTTACATTCATTTTACTGTTAATTTAACCTTATTATACTCGACTGGATTCATTTTTTGAAGCTCAGCAATTTATTTTTAACTCTTATGTCGACTCTTTCTATCAAGTTTGAAATAGTCATTCATTATCTTGACATTAGCGAAGATCCTAATGCAAGAAAACAACTTACCGTAAATATTAATTTATATCTAAAGCATAGCACAAAAATGGCATTTATACCTTAAAATACCAACTCAACTGTTTGTAATATGCATTTAAATCGTATTATTAATAGAAATAAGCATAGGATTTTCCACATTTCCCAGCAGTTAATCTAACAATCGTATCGGAGAGGTTATGTTTATAGCCTGTCTAAATGGGTTCATCTATCATCTTAAGTTCCTCAAGATTCAATAAAATGAGAATGCCTAAATTATGTAATAATTTTTTTTTTATTTTACTTGACGTTTATATTAACGTCTTTCTGTTTTAATTTTGATTTGGAAGAAATTTAAGATTTAAAGCATTGCATGTTCTCAAACTTTTTAATCATGCATGAATTATTTCCACAGCAATGACCAAAAACTACACTGGGAAGATCGACTTCCGCGTTTATGGTGTGTTCGAGAAGTTCACCGTTCCTTACAGGGGCAAGTCCGACGCTTTCGAAAACGCCACCTACACCGACAATGGCGAGAAGCTGAAGGACATCGGAATGTTCATGACCAACCGACCCATCAGACACGAGTCTGAGTTCGCTGTGTCGGCCAACTACCCCAAGGTAAGCAATCCACCAATTCCTCTAAACTGACAAGAGGCACTTGGAGTTAAACACTTTCATGCGTTTACTTTGTATAATTAAATTGGGTTATAATGCAAGTGTGGTGAAAGCTTTATAAGCCAGATAGATATCTGTTGTTATTTGTGGCACTTGCCATTGCACAAGCCCCGCTGATGATACATCATCAGATTTTAAGCCGAAAGGAGCATCTCTTGTTCTAAGTTGCGCCAACTAGCCTCATAGTACGACTTAGCTACACAGTCGTTTGCGCAGCCCTTTTTACAGGGGGCACAATCACACACCTCAAAGATGGCACACAGAAGAACCATGCTCGAACCAGAGACTACCCGAACACGAGGAAGACGCACTACTTCTGTGCCAGAGAACAGGCTCAGATCTACGCTACATAAGTAATTACTTTTATATTGTGATTATGTTACTCGGCTACAAACCAGAACATTTCAAGTGCGGTCCTAGGGCAATCCGCATCTGCCAAAATGGAGACCAGAGACCTTGAATGAACAACCTTCATGCAGCCCTCTATCGGCAGCAAAAGTCGTCAGACGCATTAAATACTACAGCCAACATCCCTACCAACTCACACATACTCGTCATAAACTTCGCACATTTATATCGTTCGTCTCGTCACCCACTGACTGGTGGGAGAGTATACGGTGAAAGCTTCATAAGCCAGATAACATATTCCGTGCACAAGTAATTACTTTTGTATTGTGGTTATTTACTCGCTGCCAAACCCTAATATTGCAAGTTCGGTCCTAGAGCAATTCTCATCTACCAAACAAGCAATTATACCATTCAATCAAGATCATGTATGCATGGAAAGGATACTGGGCATGAGCCGAGAGTGTAAAGCAGCAAAGTACCCGTTTCGATGCGGCAGGCACTTCCAGCCCTGTAATTTCTATTAATACGTTGTCTTCCTGAATTGGTAGGCGTTATATTGAATGTGAAGTCTGTTTAGGATAGTGAAATAAGTCATCTTTGCGCCGCTAACTAAAGGATTTTAAGTCTTTAATACACGGATATTTTAAAATTAATCGTTTTAAGGATACAGCATATCTGATTATTCAGAGTTTGTACCACAGCGTAATATTGGATAATATCGAATTGAATTGTACAATATATTGCTTGTGTTCCTCACAATTGTCAGGCTTTCTTTATTCATGTACAAAAAGAGAAATGATCCAATGCTATACAGTTGGCATTTCTGAACAAGTATCTGCCCTTATTTGAAAGCATAATTTTCTATGTACGTATGCGTGATTTTACTAGATTGACAATACTGATTTTACCTTAATTCAATCGGTACTCACACCTTTATATAAATGGCGTATTAAAAAACGAGAAAGAAGGAATGTTACTTTCTAGAAAACTATAGCTTCCAGAACGTGTTAAATTCTTAAAACGAAAATAATATTCCATGTGTTTTAGAATTCCATCGGCTTGTTTATTCTTTTAACTTCACAGCATATATTAATAACCATTGCCAGATTCCCAAAAGTTTACAATTGATCATCAGCTATTATATTTAAAAAAAACGAAATATTAATAAAAAGATGTTTATCTAAGAAAAAGTCGTTTGCTTTTACTTTTCAATAAGATTTTAATTGAAATAAAAATATCTGAAAAAGAATCGTCTGCTAAATGTCAATTTACAAATTTAGATTATATTTACCGAACAGTCGGATATTGAAAAATGTTTGAGCCGGATTTAAGCTTTCAACTTGGTAGACACATGAACTACGTGCATCAAATTACTACATCATTAAACGAATAATCTAAAAATAACTCGCTTAGAGGTGTGTGTATTGGGGTATTGAAACCAACATTTTAAAACAAAGATTGCTTGCAATTAAAAAACACTTGAGCAGTGATGGTTTTAAATTTTACGACGGTAAAGGATGAACGTTTTCAGAGGTCCCTCTTTGAATAGTTTTTGCTTTGCACAAAAACTCATCTTTTAAACTTAATCTCGACCATAACAAGTATCCATAGAATTTATCCGACTCCAGTTTTGTGACTTAAAGCAAAACAAACATGGAATATTTTTTAATCTTCCAATTATTTATTTTATTACCTTCAGGAAATATATACAAAGTATTTATCAAATATATATACACTCTATAACAAAAATCGACGCACCAAGGAGTTGTCCGAATAACACGAAAATTGGTGGATAGGAAGACAAGGTACAGAATAGTAAAGGATTAAAATCTCAGAACAATTGAATAATTTATTTCAGAGTTACAGTATCGAGTTCAATAAGGTATAGGCCCAAATCTAGCCTGGATACAAGCTGCTACACAGCGTGGCATAGACCGGTAAAGCTTCCAATTGGTGTCCTGCGGTATTTCCTGCCAAGGTCATCTCATTTTTCGAACGAGGTCATCAAAATTCCGTGGCAGATGCAATCGCCTTCCCATCGTATCTCAGGCATGTTCGATGTGAGAGGGATCTGGCGATCTAGCAGGCCAAGGAAGTGTTTTACAAGCTTGCAGACAGCTCATAGCAACACGCGCCGTATTTAGTGTGGCATTGGCCTGTTGAAAAACCAGTCGAGAGTACTGCAAAAGGAACGGCAGCAAAACAGGTCTTAGAATGTCGTCGACGCACCGCTGTGCAGTAACTGCACCTCTAATGACGACCAAAGGGGTCCGGCTATCCAAGGAAATGGCAACCCAGACCATGATGCCTTGTTGAGGGCCAGTGTGGCGTGCAACAGTGAAAGCGGGACACATTTGGAAGCGGGATTTGTAGCTAAAGATTATACATCCCCAGTCGGCATCATTCCAACCTGATCGAGCCATGCACCACTGTAATCTAGCTCGGCAGTATGCAGGCTTGAGTGGCAGGTGGCAACGTTTCAATACCTCTCAGAATACTCCCCTCATTTAATTTTCTCAATTGATCGATATTGAAACTGGCCTTTACCCTTTTCTTACTTTCCCGAATATGTAATGGGATTAAGCAAATGACAAACCCTCTGAGGTCAAAACCCGTCGCAACACGAATTCGTTCGTAGCGATGCATTTTATGCGTTATGATATAATAGAGAGAAGTAGTTCAGACTTCATTTACCCAATTGGATGGGAAAAAATCTGATCCAGGTCTACAATTTTGGAGTTGAGTTAACCGAAATTTCACCAACTTTCATTTATCTAAATCGTAATATTTTAAAGTTATCGTAACATTTTTATAGCATCATGTAGACAACAAAATGATTCTTTGACAGGTTTTGAGAATTTTAATAAATTTCGAGCCAAATTTCACTACCCATATATATATTTGGGTTTTTCAACTACCTATTCAAACTTGATTCTAAAATATTTGAGTTTCTTGTGCTTGACAGAATTCTCTTGGAGACAACAAAACTAGAGTTCGAATTTTTTAACTACCGTGATACTTCTTTGTATTTTTACTAACTTTTTTATATTGAATCTCGTCTACAAATCTCTTTGAGTTTTTATTCTAAATTGGGAAAAGGAGGCATGGTTTAAATTTTGACTAATCTGCATAAAGGGGATACTGCTTCTACATACCTGGGATAAGAAGCAGTTATCCCAGGTAGCACATTCAGTTGCACAATATTATTCAATGTTATATAACTTCAATAATATTATACAATATTGCGAATCTTTTTTAATATCGAACTGTATTGTACAATATATATCTGCTACTAAAATGTAGCACTGTAGAATGTGGGAAAAATAGTTTTTAATACTGTAAAAGTTCAAAATATAAGAGTTATGTTTTATTGTTCAATGCTGATACTCAATGTATTCTATTTCAACCAATTTGCTATTATGCTATATTGACCCTTTTCACTCCGATGGTGCCTCTGACTCGCCATTCAAGATTGTGCGTCATTTTGAAGTTTATTTTTTGAATTTAATTGTTAAAAACGCCTACATAATGGATAAGAAATGCACATTAATTTTTCAAAGAAATTCGACTTAAAAGAATTATGCATATTTTTCATAGCAATGAGCAAATCTTTGTATGAGGTGAATAAATTTGCATCTAATTAATTTTCGGAGTGCAAAGGATTAAACTTATTCATCTGGGGAATTATGATTTCATTATATTCAAACCTCACTTCATAATCTTTCTCTCTCGCTGTCTGTCTCTGGGGGGGGGGGGATCGATTGAAAAAGTACTGCAGATACTTACTTCATTTCATAAAAGCATTCGTAAAGTAATACTACTAGTTTTTCAACAAACTGTTCATTTCAGATTAACCTTAAAGTGAGATTCGTCATTGTCGAGAGACGAACCAAAGAGGTTCTCATGTGCAGAGAGGTTCCTGTTGGAATTCAGTAAGTATTGATGTTGTTTTTGAAAGTTATTGTAAATAGTTCTTGTTGTGTTGATCAACATCACTGCGCCGTTAACACTTGGACTGCCAAGCCAAAATTGCAAATGTTCACCACGGGTCCAAGATGTTTTTTGTGTGCAATTTGTATTTTTTTTCAACATAAAACTGCATATAAAAGTAATATTTTTCAAGCTGACTCATTTTGCAACACATAAGATTTTCATCCTGGCCACCAAAAATACCCCACAAAAATTGGTGCGAATTCTTCAATGAGGGATCAGATGGGTGCTTATGCCACAACACTAAGAACAGGTGTTAAATGGTGCAGAAAGCTAGGATTAGAATTGTTAGGAGTTGCAGTAGTTAACGCATGGTTTGCATAACCAACTCAAAAATGAAATTTCGTAAGTTTAGGGAGAGCTTGGTTTTTCAGCTGCTTGGTATGGATATAGATCCCGATTTTGATGAGCAAAAAAGTTAAAAAAACGCACCACTTGATTGATAGGGTATATGAAAATGGTAAAAAGTTGCGACTTAAATGTCGTATATTCTATATAAACATTTCTAAGACAGAGGGTCATATACTGGTAAAAAACAAATAAACAAAGCTAACTTCCACATACTGTGACAATTGTCCTGACCAGCCTCAATTGTGTCATAATTGCTTCAATGCCAAACACCGAATGTAACTTTATTCCAAAATAAAGGAAATAACATACTGTATTTATTTTTATTTTCACAAACTGTAAATATATGTATTCATTATCACATACTGCATATATATTACTCACATACTTTCTCTCTCTTTATATATAAATAAATTTTTTTGTTGCATGTTAAAATATTTCATTTTCTACTAAACTTGGCTCATAGAATCGGCACATACATCAATTTGCACAAACCACTTATACCCAACACATCGTAGGGGGCCCAATAATCAAACTCCAATACGATTTTCATGCAACTGATATCGTTTTTGATGGCCAAGGCGTAAAGTGTTGGAACACCGTGGCTATCCGATATGATAGCCAGTGTCCCAATGGAAACATCACTGGCTATCACATATGATAGCTGTGGCAGTTAAAGTGTTAAGAGAAATCGTATGAGTAATCTATTTCAAATTGCATGTTATCTGTTAAGATAATCAGGAAGAGAAGAGTAAAATTGTATTCAAACTTCAGGGATGATTCTTCCTTAGCTTTAAACAATGGTAGAAAATCGCCAATTAAATATTTAATGATGCAACCAAGTGTGGGAAAAGGGATATTTATTATTAAAAACTATACAAAAACTTCTAATTATCAATATAGAATTTTTTTAGATTATTAAATTGGTAACGTAAGTTAATATTTTTTTAAAATTTAAAATGTTGTAAAAAAATAGGCGTTGTGCAGAATATTTCCGCAAACTATTGCAAAAAAATAGCCAATCTTAATTTTTAATTTTAACAAAAATCGTTGCTGAAGTTTTAATGCAACATTTCTACTGTACCTGGATATTCTTGTTTCTTTTCTATTCCTATCAAATTGTGTGCATCTTGGTATTATAAAAGAAACACGTTTTTTTTAAACAAAATCTTTAAATTTTCAAAAAACTTAAGTTTTTGATTTAAACGCAGCTGCACTCATTTACATTCTCAATATATATTCACTCAACCATTTGAGCTCATATTTAACAAACATAAAGCATTAACTCTAAATCTATGAAAGGAATTTCTCTCCCCTTACGATAACCGATTTGTGTAAAAGTAATGACTTTTGGCGATCAGTAGGATAGACGGAAATAATGGTTCTGTTGGCTTTTAATCAAAACTTTTAAGCATAACTATTGCTAATGCCCCCTCTCCTCGGAAATTATTTTCAAACAACAAATTTACGAAAAGAATTAAAGCCACATGTTTTAATAGCCTTGTTACTATTCACTTTGTATATGAAACATCATACTTAAGTCTTATACCAACCCACGGAAGATATATCTGCGATAATCAACGCATACTCTCCAATTAAGGTATTTTTGTTGCTTCCTTCAACTTGCTTGAAATTATATCTTGGTTAAGAATACACATATCTTGCCTGGCATTAATTAATAAATTATGAAATGTGAATTTGGCATCCTTGTTGAATATAGCGCGGCATAATGTATTTTGAACCTATTTTTCCCACTACCAAATTTGATATAGAGCTATAAATGTAGTCACAAGATAAAAAACTGAATTTTGTTTTGTCATTGCATTTGAAAGAGGACTGATGGACAGTCAATGCTTGGTTGGATTTGATTTGCAGCGATAGCTTCATAAACCAGATAACAATTTCCGGACTCGAGTTTTGTCAAATGGTCTAGTTACTCGGCTACGAACCCTAAAGTTGCGAGTTCGGTTCAAGCCATTCAACCACAATGGTGACCCATGACCTTGGGTAAGCAACTTTCTACAGCTATTGTGGCGCCCTATACCGGTAGCAAAAGAAGCCGGGCGCATTAAATACAACAGCCGACATCACCAATGACACGCAACCATACGCTTAATTTAATTGTATCGTTCGTCACCCCACCGACTCACTGGTGGAGAGTGTGTGGTGATAGCTTTATAAGCCAGATAGCTTCGGGACTCAAGTGATCACTTTTGTCTAGTGGTCTAGTTACTCAGCTATGAGCCCTAACGTTGCGCATTCGGTCCAACGATTCACCCACAGGCTCAAAATTTGTTGGTTTATGCAATAGATGTTAATCTGAGTACCGAATTTTATCAATCTAGCTCCCTCTCAGGTTAGTGCTGTATATTCAAATAACCGGACAGACTTCCTCTGAACAGATTTTGCAAAGAATTTGATAGAAATCTACAAAATTATTGTTTCAAAAATCACCGGTGTAGATAAAAGCACTTTTGCTGTATCCGTAAACATAATGCAAAAAACAAAAAAAAAAAGTGTTCACTGAACTTGGGGAATTTAAAACCGAAAAGATTCGTCAAAATATCATGTTTGAGTTTATTTTTACTATTAAAATGACACCTTTTTATTGTTCGTATCGGAAGGAAAAAAAAAAAACTTTAAAGATAATCCATCTAAACTTTCACATCTAACTTTTAGAATGGCCAAATTTAGTGTTTGCTCCATAAAACCGGACTAAAACCAGAATTCACGAAAAATGTACGATAAATAAATGTCATTAAAAATTCCAATCTTTGTAGAGGAAAGAATTAATTTTGTGATGTTTTCTGGATTTATTATGAATAATGCCGAAATCGCTCTTTATTTTAATTAAAATTTTATTTCTATTGTTCCATTTTATACATTCTCACCAAACTTTTACCTACATAGTGTTTGTGTCTCCTCGAATTTTCTTTGAGATGAAGCATTTATAACTGTTCTCTCAAACGTACATCTCGGTTAATCTTGCATTTATTAATCAATCAACCGAATAATCAACTTGTATTCAACTTGTTTCAGATTGGAAGATTTTATTCTCGTTTAACACTTGCCTATTAATAAGATAAATATTTCCTAGATCATTACTTTTCAAACTTTTACTGTATAAAAGGAAAAGTAAAAACATTAAATTTTCTTTTTCAGGAGTCCGCCGGAAGCTGCTTAAGCCGAATATATTTTTAAAAATGTAACTTGCTGCATAACTGAGGTAAGTGAAAAAGAAATTCCACATTTGGTTTTTTACAAGAACTATTTTATAGTTACCCTGTAACTATTTATAACGATCGTTGTTACGGAAGTTCTCACGCAAGAACGAATATTAAATATCCGCAACACAAGCTACAAATTCACTGTGAATTAACTCAATCCATCAATTTCGGGTAACAATAAATCTATAAAACGAACTTCAAAAAGAAAAAACGCTCTTTCAAGCTAAGCCACTAATGTAGCTCGTTATCTGTACTTATCTGATTTCTCTCCTTAAGCTTTACCTTATAGAGCGTTCCGCTAAAGTGGGCGAGGCAAACGAAGAAATCACGCGCTCGTTCCGGACGAGTGTGGAACTTTCGCCAACATTCTCTGGGGACACATCTTTATATCTCGGCTTCTACTTCACATTTTAGCGTGTATTACAAACAGTAGCGACCTCATTATATCGCCAACACACCTACATCACTAAATTAGCCCAATACGGTGATCTGCTAAAAATCTCCTTACAACAGTCTTTTCTCGCTGACGAGCGATTCCATTATAATTAATGTTATACAGTTAAACTAGTTACAAATATTTACAATATTTAAGTCTAATTTATGCAAATTTCTTAACAGTTGTTTAAGAAAATTCTGAATTTAAAATTGAGTCTAATAAATCAAATTGAAAGAAATTGTGTGATATTGTATGCAGGAAAAGAATGCACTTTGAAAACATTGCCTGTGGAAATACACTAACGTTTAAAATTCTTTTGTTTCATTTACTTAGTAATTTTTTAAAAAATATTGTAGAAATTTTTACAACTTTCTATGTTTATATTATGTTGTAATAAACTCGTTTTGTTCTATGTTTTATCATGTACATTTTGTACTTGTACCAACTTTGTTGCCTTTCCATGCAAAATTATTTTACTTTCCTTCTCATTGATGAAACTAGCTGTTGTAATCAAGGCCATCTGCTTTTATTTGTTCTATTCGTTTGCAAGAAACAGATTCTTTTATAATAGTTTCAACCTCTTAAGAACTTTAGTCATTAACTCTTAATAATTACTACTCTAAATTTAGGACAGTTTTAGATAGTTTTGATTTTGCTATTTTGCATCCAATAATAGAATAAAAAATAATTTATCAAGTAAAATAACTATTCTATGAACTCAAACTGGAACCAAATCATTGATATCAAATAGATGTATTAAAACTAAGTGCTAAAATAAGATAAATTATGTCAAACAATTAAAGAAATTACCACAATTTAAAATGGTGTCTGGTTACAGAACATCAAAAGTTTTGGTCTTATTCCACCTATTAAAAAAGTAAATTCAAATGTCCATTGAAAGCAACACTAACACTGCCAGAAATACATGAATGATATTAATGATTTAATAAATGAATCTCTTAGTATTTAATAGTTCTATGACATTTGAAAAACTGCTTTTATTTGATTTAATGTAATTTGAAAAAGAATTAAAAATAATGGTGCATAGAAATTGATTTATTAAGCTAAAAAACCTTTCAAACTTTAAAATTTCAAAAAATTACTTTAAAAGTTTTTTTCTTTTCTTCTAAATTTTAGATGGTGGAAAGATAATTTTGTACAATGAATTGGTATGTTTCCCTATCAAACATTTGAATTATCTACAAACTATCATAGTGTAGTTTATCTTTCTAGGTGTTAGGAAACATTGGTCCAATATCATTTGAATCTGTTGAAAGTTGTAGTATAACGTTCAAACAAATGGACTTTAAATTTTATTAAGTAAAGCCAAACTAGAATAGCTTTAATTGCAAATACTTTCAAAAATCAATTGTATCTTGATTTGTGATACCTTCTTATTAACTTTATTATCCTTTTTAGGTTTTGAGCATGCAGTTAAGGATTTCCGCCTAAACATTAACATATTAGGAAGACTTCCCAAATTTATGGACAAAAATAATGTAAAATATTTTTAATAGCATTTTAGGCATGGTTTTTTGTAACTCAAAAAAAATTGTGTGAATAAACTTCTTAAAATAGAGTTTTGGTATTCGTTTTATAGTTTAGGTTTCAAACATTTGAAGGTATATTTAGAACATTAGATTCTAGAGCAAATGCCAGTTGTTACGAATGAGAAATGTCTGAATCTACTTGACTTCAATTATTTCCTTTTTTAGTATGTGAAACCAATAAGCATCGTGTCTAACAGAGCAAAAAAAAAAAAAAAAAAAAAAAAAAAAAAAAAACACCACTAACATTTAATTTTATGCAATTGTAATGTAATAATTTAATCTATCCGTTCCACTTAAGCAAAATCTTGCATCAGATTGTCTTAGTTCAGATCTTTAACATCCTTTCTACTTTCTTTTAATCTTTAAAACATCTTAAACTTTTTAACGACAGTTTTAAAATAAAATTTTAAAGAAGCCAAATGCACATAATAAATGTAGCTTCATAAATTATTTATTGCCATGTATGGTCACTGACCTTCCTCAATATTCTATTTTTGACCATCCTGTTCTTGGCTAAGATTTTTCAATTTGTCACCTTAACTTTAACATCTTTTTCATGGCAGTCAATTGACCTAAGTTTTGGTCTACCTCTTCTGATACCAAATGTTTTAACTATGGATTTTAGTGCTGTTATGTCATTCCAGTCTTCAGTTCTTACACATTTAATCCTCTACCCAGGTAGCACATCCTGTAGCATAATATTGTGCATTATATTAAACAATATTTCACAATATTACGAATATTGATCAATATTGTACAATAATTGAGTGCTATTAGGGTATGTTGCTAAAAATTTAATATTTGGCTCTTCAAATATACTGTACATCTCTCCATTTTATTATCGTATTTCATTCAGCAAATACAGTTCTGAAAATTCATCTTCCAAATTTAACAAGAACCTTTCTCGGTCATTGCCCATTCATCAGACCTATTATAATTATCATTTGTAGTGTAGTCGTGCAATTCATCATAGACAAACAATGGGATTTGACGAAGTGCTAAGCAAATGTGGCTCCATGGTGAAATTTACATTACCATGATGAAATTTACTAGTGAAATTGATGCCAAGATGTGTTATAAGGGTAATTTCTGCTAAAGGGGCACATAGGCTGATAAATGTCTATATTAGTACTATTTAAAGTATGCAATGATTAAAAATGTAGGTTTTAGGAAAAAATTATTAACCTCCCCCCATTTTGTCTCAATTAATTTGAACAGTTTAGTAACTTCTGGCATTGTTACACTTGAACCAAATGTTGTGTTCAAAGTGTTCATTTCGAAAGTTAAATATTTAAGTTATTGGCAACTTCAAACCTGTATTTTTTAAATAAATGATTCTGGTTGAAGATAGGGGGCACATTGCTTGCTTCAGTTTCTGGGGGGGGGGATCTGTTGATTTCGGGGTCTGAGTGAAGTGCTATCAGCAAATACAAAACTTAGCACAGATTTAATCATTTTTCTTCTAGTGTTAATATTAAATTTTTTATAACTTTTAAATAGTGAGATTGAACAGAATAAAATGTGACAATTTATGACTGTTTATTAGAAGATTATTTTAATATATATTACTATCTTTAATTGATTGAACTGAAAAAGATTCATAGAATAGAATAGAATAGATTCAAGATTAACATTTTGTTTCACATTAGTGTTAATAATTTAAAATATTTGAAGTGATTTCCATAGAAGCTTGTATTTTCTATATTTATTTTATCAGTGTTTCAAAAGTAAAATATTTAACTTGCTGTTTGAAGGTTACTTTTATTAAATGAGTTAAACTTTATTCTGTTATCAGTTTCCATTAAAGTTTATAGAAGATGAATAACGACCTCAATTGTGAATGAAGCATTTTAATAATCTGAAATGAAGACATTACAATATCATTTTCAAAGATGTGTTTCTGAAACCCAAGATGGGTTTGATGTATATTTGGCATTTTATAGAAATCTACCATATGCAGATGGCTATGAGAATAATTGCTTTAACGTAAATAAAAGGTTAATTAAATTTAGCTTAAATTGTGAAATATTTTTTATTGGATACTTTTTGCAATTGGATAGTTCTCTAAGATTAATAGTTGCGAAAAAACATTTTAATAGCTTTTTCAATATGAAATATTAAGTGGAAGTTATAAAATATTTTCTAACTTTAATATTGATATAAAAATATTCTCGAGCATCACTTCAAGCCAATTTGTTCCTTTTACTAAACATTTCTCACATTTTCTATAAGCTCCCCTACAGTACACGGAGTAAAAAATTGAACCTTCTAACAATTTAACTTAATTTCTACTTTTTAAAAAATATTATTGCACATTTCAATTATAAATTTAAATCTCTAGCAGATTCTTGTCAGAATTATCAGCTATGGTTTGTTAAGGGTGCAATTTGTCAATATGCCCTAGCTTTAAAAGTAAGAAAACATCTATAATACTGAAGTTGACTTAGGTATAATGGTCATGTTACTCGGCTACTGGCTCTTGCATCGCAGGTTTGTACCCTGACCTTCATTCATCACAGTATAATTAAAGACAATTTTTTGCATTTTAAATTTTAAAAAATGTTTTTGGAGATGATTATTGCCAGAATTTTGCTAATTTTTCAACTTTTTAAGGGTGCGGAAAAATTTCCTTGGACTAGAGTATGTAGACACAAACTCTTGAAACTTCAGGGCAAACTCAGTAGCCTACATAAGCAAATAAGGATTTCATTAACTGAGAATGTTTTCACTTATTTTAAAGTGCTTTAGTGTGATTCAACTTGTATTAAAAAAATATGACACAATAACATTTTAACTTTTTATTACGAAAGTTTGGTTAAAAGTTTAGTAAAAATGAGCGTCTTTACAAAAATGACTTAAAATATTTACAGTTCAAACTGAAAATTGTAACCGTATCGCTCAGATCTTCAACCAATAGATCACAGATAAGGTTTTATCTCTGTCCTAAAGCTGCTTTCCACCAAGAAGATATGAAAGATTGCTATAAGGAAAATATATATATATAGGAAGAATGTAAAGCAAAATTATCTGAGAATATTAAATTTTATATAGAACATATCAATACAAATATCAACCTGTGAATATCTATGTATATAGTTAATTGAAAGTAATATAGCTGAAATGGTGAGAATAGTATCATAAAAAGTTCTTAAATCTAGAAATCATTTTTATGTACCTTAAAAGTGCTTACTTTTAAAGGGGGGCTATTAATTTATTTTCTTTGTTCTTTTATTTATCATATTTAAAAAAACACGTGGACAAAGAAAATTGTTTAATAACATTTTCTTTCTTGATACATCAATAAGCTAAGCCTTTTTATTATGTATTTACATTCTTTCTCTTTAGTAATAGGAATTGCAGTATATCAAAATACTAGAACGGTTCATTCTGTATTGTTTCTACAGAATAAATAAAATAGTTTAGCACAGCTTGGCACAATCTGTGACTCTTATAGTTTTTTAAAAGTTCATAAAACATAAAGATCTGCCTGATAGATGCGAAGAAAATAACTTTTCAAATAAATGTTAGATACAGATATGGTAAAAGTTTATTGTATGTGTGTGTGGGGGAAGGATAAAAAAAAGTTCTCTAAGGAATTTGACAAATCTATGTAGCTTATTATTTCCTTGTAAATGTTTACAACCTCAATAATTACGGAATTTTGCAATAGCTCTTCTAATTAAATTCAGGATCATACAAAACACAAATTTATAATTTAACCCAAACTATTAGATGCTATTGCCCTCAATTTGATTACATTAATAGATAACTGGAATAAGACATTATACACTGTCATCTCAAAGGCTTTACATGCATTGCAACAGCTCTAATATTCTTGTATTTAAAAAACACACACAAAATAAATTCAAATATTTATAAATAGAGAAAGCAATTTTGTATCCATTCCCAGATATCCAAAGATGCATTTCATATTACAAAATAATGGTTTTAAATTACAATAAATATGTTTATTTTGTAATATTGTACTAATGATAGTTCTTAATGATATAAGTGGAGCTAAATTGGACCTTTTGAATGTATTTTATTATTTGATGTAAATCCATTTTTCTTGTCCTACTACTATCTGCCCCTATGCCAAAGTAAATGCATTTAATTTTCATCAATTACAAATGTACTGAAAATTAATTTGTATGTACACAACGACACTAGTTGAATATATTTAAATAACTTGCATGCAATGAATGAACCAGCAACTTGAGAAATACGTTAATGCAATGTTTTCTTTCGAAAGCATCTTACTAGCTACTAAAAAAGTGCACATTCTGCAGTCTGAGTTTTAAGTTGTGTGACTTTCTGCAAAACAATTACGTCTTCTGATTGAGCTTCCACGGCTCTTATGCTTATCTGCATTCTGGACATATCAGATTTAGTTTGCGCATAGATTCTAATGTCTAGTAAAATTAAATTGCCAATGGAGATTAAATCATAAAATTTCTGCCACAAAGAGAACAAGATCTTACAGTGAATATCATAAATAAATTTGAATTCCTTAATCTTTAAAATAGACAAAATTATTTATTTTATGTGCTTACATTTTTCTTCCCTTTTAAAATTATGATATTAATTTGTAGCCAATATTGATAAAATAAGTTTTCTGATTTGATACAAATTTTTTAACTAACATTAAATCAAATGTGATCCTTATGTATAATTTATATGGATATCCATGCAAATTATAACAAATTACATCTGTCACCCTCTTGAGAAATTCATACTAAAACTCATTTTTATCAAAGATCTATTGTATTTATTGATTAACAAATCTAAAATATTTACAGCAGTTATATTACAAATTAAATGGATTCTAATCCAGACTTCATAAATTCCAATTCTTGTATAAATTATTAAAGCTCAATTTAATCTCTAAAACATTTTTATAACTATCTTTAGAATTCACTATTTTAGAATAAAATAAGTTTTTGAAAAATACTATTTCCACATTCAATTGATTTAAATCCTTTAAAAATAAAAATCTGCAAGCATTTAATATATATATGTTAATTTTATTAAAGTAAGTACAAATTGCCTTTACTAAAAAATTATTTAAAAAAAATGTCAGTCCAAAAACACATTTGTAATTTTACAATTCAAAATGTTGAACAAAAGAAAAATATTTTTGTAATTAATAAAAATTAGTTTTTTATTGAAAAATTTAAAACAGAGAGCATCTAATGCTAAGAAAATAAGTAGGTCTATAATTTCTGCAGCAATTTTGAACTATGCAGTTAGTTAAATATTGGATTTAAATATACATATGCAATTTGCAAGACAAATTTTCTAGAATGCTTTACAATTAAAATGGAAGCTTTGAAGTAGACTTGTACTTAAATTAACAATTATCTTTATATCGTATAAGTTTCACAATAAATATCATATGACTATATTAAACTCTGCTAAAGGCACATCTATCTTAGGATTGGTAACGGACATCATATTTCATCTTTGATTTTAGGTGACTGATTATTTGCAGAAAAAAAATCATGTGAAAAAAAATTCTAAAATTTACAGAATATATCTACAATATATATTTAATGAATAAAAGTCACTGTCTAGGTTTTTGAGATACCCTGTGTATATATATAAATAAGGTAATTGCAGAAGTGTTTAAAAAAATTGGTAGCTCTAAATTACAGTTTTGAAATATGTATATTTTTTAAAGATTAAGACAGGATGCCCATTCTAATAGTTTAGAATTTAGTTTAGAATTTATTAGAACTGAACCATGCTCAAAATTGTGCATTTTTCTAATTGAAAATAATTGTCATAAATGATAGAATTGAAATTTTTATACAATTCCCAATAATAATATTTAAATATTAGTTGGAAAATAATAATTTAAATACATAAATAAATCCCCATTTCTGCCACTAAAATAGAAAGAATTCTAACTGAACTTGACACATTGAACAGTGATTATCCAATACTTAAATCTCCCTAAAATAACAATAGTCTGAATATAGAACAAACAATTTTCTATGTTCCAATCATTATTGGCAGAACTCATTGGAATGACTTTCTCTGTTCTAACCAGCTAAGAGGTTAGGTTGAATATATCTGATCTTTTAAATATTGTAAAGACTACATTTCAAAATGTTGATGACTTACATGCATAGGCACAGGTTCAGGAACAGGGACAGGTAGAGATGCAGGAACTTCCTCATCAGAGACATGGACGAATTCGGCTTCAATATCATCAATGTTGTCATCATCACTGTCATTGATGGGAAGAAGGTTCAGGGAGACTGGGTCTTCCAGAGATTTGATGATTTCCTCTTGCTCTTCGGCAGTGAGTGATCTGAGAGCAGATCAAAAGGGAAATTGGATATTTTCAGTGAATTATAGCTATACTATTATAATCCACATGCATTAGCATTTATCTGAATTTCAGAGTATATTTTTGGCTCATTCAAAATCAAAATTAATAAATTAATTTTTTAAGGCCTCTACTGTTAAACAATATACACTAATAATATTTCCCATTTAAACATAATAAATTATAATTAGCATTTAATATTTTAATTTCAGTCAATCAGAAAGTATCTCAATGTTTATTTTGTTTATCAAAACTATTATTAAATGTTAAAAGTAGATTAGACTTTTTAAATGAAAAATGACACACTTTCTTCATTTGTTTTCAATAAATCTTGATTAACCCAGATTTGAAGTTCTTCACAAAAAAAATTGTACCACCTAAACTTAAGCAAGTGGATGTCTATACACAATATATCATATGAATGAAACTTGAACAGGATTTTTAAAAACTATTAAACAACTTTGTAATGCATTGATTGGATAATAACAGTATGTAATACTTTTTTTAACAATCATCAAAAATATTAAAACACTGTGCTTAAACTTACGGCAGTAATTATTGCATCTCCAAGTTTTAGGTTTTTCAAAAAAGTCGTGATACCTTTAAAAAATACTTCTATGTAAAAAATACTTGTATTGTATGTACTTACTTTAAAAAATACTTGTTTCGTATGTAAAAAACATTAAATTTCAATTTTTTGTTTTGTTTTGTTCTAATAGCACTCTTAGTTCTTTTTTCTCTCCTTGTTTTAATTTTGAGTGCTACTAGTAAACTTATAGATGATTTTTCTTAAAAATTTGTTGAAGTGTACTTTTTATACTCGATTCTAAAAAGCTCTTACTTACAGCATGCAATTAAATGGCTGTACTCAGAATTAATAAATACAAATTTAGATATAATGAGTGGTCCTCAAAGTGTGTATTATTTTTCTATTTGCATTATCATATAACATTGCAAAAGATGTTAATTTAATAACCAAGAATAGAAAAATTATTTCTTTTATATTTGCAGACACATTCCTTACAATAGTAATCAGAAGCTAAGCAATGAAAGTACTTTAGAAATTAGGCCATAAATATTACTAATTAATTAGTAAATAAAAAAACACTAGCAATTTTTACTCTATTAAACTCATTTTAATATTTCCAAACAACATACTTCACATCCTTATTTTTTTCAGGATAAATAAGTGCCAACAGGTTAGACATTGTACCATTTGGACGCAGTTTAGTTAAGTCGACTTGTCTGGCTATGCACAGATTAATTATATTGGCATTAAGTTTGGCAACAGCATGAGAGAATTTCTCTAAGTTTTCATATTTGCAGAAGTCACTATAATAGATAAGAAATTATTTTAATAGAATGTAATAACAATACAGAAAATAGACAACAATTATTAAAATGAATTATTGCAAGGCAACATTACTAAAATTGTGTATGTTGTTAAAACTAATCAACTATGGCATCCATTTATTTTTTTTTTTTGGAAAAAATAAATAAATTCTGCTAATTGAATGTTTCATTCATAAACTGATATTCAGAGTTTTCTTAAAGTATTTGTAGACTCCAAAAATATGCTATTAGATTTGCTTTTTGTGCATGAACAGTAATTCCTATTACTTACAGTTCAAGTCTATTAGTGATATAAGTAGTCTCACAAAACTGCATTTTAGATGTTATGTAAATTTTTAAGTCTTTATGCAAAAAAATTAATTCTTGCATTTTATTAATTTTTAATGAAAATTGTACTTACATGCATATTTCTAATCTCTTAAACATATTTGTATCAAAATTTTAAGCTTTAGATGATTTCTTTGGAAAAAGCACCAACAGACAGAGGTACACATTGCTTTTATCATTATTGAGATCAATTATTAGATTGACCTATGACAAATAATATGCAAGGGGAAAAAAAAGGTACCAAAGTAAATCGTATGTTGCTGTTAAAAGTGCAATTCTGTTTATTCTAAATAACCCTGTGAGGAATTGACATCTCTTATTTTAGAAGTAAGAGAATAGTTATATTCAATAAAATACAATTATAGTATAAGTGCATAGTAATCTATCTTCTAGTACAACACAAATGTGTTGCAATATCTCATAGAAAAAAACCTCTTGTGATGAGATACGTACAAATGATCCATTACATCCCACAAAGCAAAAAGATAATGTTAATTTTGCAGTTTATATTTAAAATAATAATAATAATATACTTATTTCAGAAAATCTATTTAAATATGAATATTTTCATGAACCTGAATAAATCTTTAAAAAGCTGTCAATACTTTAATATAAGATAGTTATTTAAAATTAGTGATAGATTTTTTATAATTATTTTACCTAGAGTATATCAATGTTTGACTCTCTGATTCAAATCATTTAAAAAAAACAATGATAAAATAAAAAGTAACAAATTAGGTTAAACATTGAGCTACAAACATGATCCTTAATTCGAAAATTTGTTAAAATATAATGAAACTGAGCAATATTATTTTTTCCAACTCACTCATGAAAAAATATTTCATTAAATCAAATCCTAATAAATTACATAATATAAAATGATATAAATGAAATATAACAACATAATATAAATGAAATATAACAATGTAAAAGATTCTTGCTCAGTTTTCTATTCAAATATTACATTGATTGCAGCATGAATGCAGCAGAAGCTTACCTCAAATGAAAAAAAAAAGGAATCAAAGTGTACAAAATCCGAAAATGTTTGTTCTAAATTTAAAAAAAAAAATCTCTGCATAAAAACTATCAGAAATTTAATTAATGAATGATTTGCTTTAACAAATGTTAAATAATGTGATATATTTTTCTAGAATATTTTAAATAATTATTAAGAAGAAATTATTCTTTATTTCTATATTAAATTTAGTAAACTTTAATAAGATTAAAGTTGTCCATCACCAGTAAAAGCAATAGTTGGACCTGCTCAGCAACATAAATATAACAAATTTTTAAAAAAAGAAAACTTTAAATATATACTTGAAACAAGTTCGTCTTGGCACATGACAGTCCATTATATAAGTTATGGTGCTGACCAGTTGTGCTTCATAGGCAAGAGCAGCACTGATTACATAGGCTGGGTAATAACGATCTTCACTAGGCATATTGCTGGCATAGGCAGTTAATTCCATTTTCTCACCTAATAAAATAAACAATAATAAAATATGATTATATTAAATAATTGTTGAACATTCAAAATAACAAATGTCTATATTTACATAGAAATAAAAAAAATATGTTTCATCAGGTAATTTTGGTCACCCTTTAACAGTATGGTGCTCAAATATGCATTATAGAGTTTAAATTAATACCCATATACTGGTATGTACTTTTTAATAAAATACCTTTCTCTATAATTTGTTAATGGTATAATTACCTGCAATGTAATCTATTAATTTTTAATCAGATTTTGTGTGGAGCATACCTATATTTTAAAATGTTAAACGAGATGTTACTAGAAAGCTGACGATTCAAAAACCTATAGTTCTATAGATGGCTTTGAAAAATTAAATGCTGACTAAATTTTTAATCATTCAAAGTTCAATTCATTCAAGTAGCAAAATGTGTTTTGTACAAAAATAGTTTTTAATTATATAATCTGATGCAGCAAGATAGAGAACATAAACATTAGATAAAAGTATAATAGCATATAGCTAAAAACAAATGCTATCTTATATGTTTAATAATATAAATTACACCCTTAAACAAAACTATATTTATCTATGCAATTTCTTAAGCTCTAAAATTAATGGATTAATAAATGCAGAAATAATATCTTTATTTTTTTCATAGATTTTTGTTAAAATTGAATTAAACAACGTGAAAACTACTAAGGTAATTACATAATAATTTTAGAACCAATGTTGTTATTTTATTACTATTAGTTACCTTTGGTGATGAGATGATTCACTAGAATTCATGGTTGCTAATTTTACAACTCTCTCCACAAAATATTTTTGCAATTTATATTTTGATAAACAGTAATTCATTATTTTAGAAGCCTCACATTACTCTTTACTTTGTGCAATGCATTCTCCTAATTTCTTATTGGAATTAAATCATAGAAAGGAATATCAGTATTTAAAAATGGGCATACATTTAAAATATTTCACTAATACTTGAAGCTGAAGTTCAACTTTAATTGTAAACAAACCAAAATTTCAAAAAAATTTATTGATATTTCTTATTTTTAAAATGCAATTAAAAAAAACTTTATTGCATATCTGCACTTAAAAGTTTTCTTAAAAGCATGACTTATAATGAAACTTACTCAATATGAAAATATAAAACATGTTTTCTATTCTTAAAACTCAAAATCTTAAAATATGTCAGAATGAAATATATAATTGTAAAATAAATTTTTAAATGTCTTTAAAAATCCTTTAAAAATAGAAATTATGCATAGCAGATATAATTGAATTTGAAGATGATATAAAGATTATTTTTTGCACAGCAGTATTTTCAAATAAATTAAAATTCTAATAAAATTACAAAAAAAAAAAAAATTGCTCAGAGGTGCATATCCTTATGAATCAAAGTACATATGTCTTTTTAGTTCTGTAACTTAAGGTCAAATGATCTGGCGTATAGAACAATAACACACATACACAAATTCAAACTTTATTATTAAAATAATAATATATTATAGAAATATGTTTTATTTCAGCTTTTGTCATGGCTGTAGATAGAGATTACAAAAATTGTTAACTTAATAGAACTGCAATCATTGAAAATCAACTAATCTTATTCAGTTTATGTAGAGTTCATAGGATAAATTTAAATACCAAATGGATTTTATACGACTTCTCACAATATCAATAATGTTTATAAAATTTAAACAATATTTTGTGGGTAGTTATAGTAATTATCCATTCAAATAACAAATGATTGTTTCAAATGAAATACTCACTCCAATTGGTATCTGCAGAGTAATCACCGGTGATAAGGAAGGGCTGAACAATGGAATACGTATTATCACTAGGATTGTCATAAGTCCAATTACCCTGAACATAAGTAAAAGTTTGTGCTTCTTGCAATTCAGCCTTTTTTTGCCTCTCACTGGAAACTGAATCTTTATTACTAAACAGAGAATAAAAATATTTAATGACCCTTAAAATTAACTATCAACAATAAAAAATACACAGCTCAAAAGAAGTAAAGGATATTATAAGTTTTATATTAAGCAACGGTATAAACATTTTTTTTTCTTGCATAAAATGGAAAATTTACAAAAGCATTTTTTTCCTTCAAACTTCTAGTGTGAAAATTTTGAGTTTTAGAGGAAGACGCCACTTTAGCATCAGCAAATTTGATTTGACTTTCAACTTAATGTAAGACAAAGCGGAAAAGAATGATCGACAATCAGTAAGTGTGTTGTTTCAATGAGTGCAGTGTCTCAGTGAAGTCATTTAACTGAATCAGAAGCTTGGAGAGTTCTGGGCCAAATAGGCTAGAGGGGGAGGGGAAGGCAAGTAGAAGCCATCGGAGTTTCACAAAGTGTGATTTCGGGGATTTGGACCCTTTTCTTTCGGAGACTGGAAATACAGGCTGAAGATCAGGGGAAAGGTGTAAACATGCAACAACATCCAATGAAGGCCATTATTTAAAGCTAACGGCTTTGGGAAACTGAAATATGAATGACACTCTTCATCAACAACATCTTTGCTAGACTACTGCGCCACAGTTTCGATATAAGCTCAAACAGTTCTCCAGGAGCAAGATCAACCCACAACCCCAATATCCTTTAATTGTTTTGAGCCGTATGATACTTATAGTACTAATTATGCACACTAATAAATATACTAGTATAGTTACTTTCGAAAACAAATTTTTCACCCTTTTCAATGTGCAAGGATTAAAACTAATGATTGTACCAAACTGAAATGATTCTGTCTTTCATGAAATTGAAATAAGTTTCTAACAAACACTGTAAAAATAGTTAGGTTATGATACAGGAGGTTACTGAAAGATAAACAATAAAGTTATTTAACAGAAAAACATGAAGCCTTTATCTCAATTAACGACTAACAAAAAAACCATTAAGAAGGATTTATCAAATTTGACCAACAAATTTGATCTCATTAATGTTGCATATTAATAAGTCTAGCCACAATGAGTGATTCTGATACATCATTTGATTTCAAAAATCAAAATTTTTATAATCAGCAGTGAGTTTCAAATTATTAAGCAATTAACAAAGTATCAAAATAATATTGATGATAATGCATCTGCTTTACAATGAAAGGAGGGGTGAGGTACCTTCTGAGAGAATAGATCCCGAAAACCTGAGGGTAGAAGTCTGACTTCTAGCTCATATATTCACTTATCTCAATCACTTTTAAAGCCCCCTTTTAAAGGGGGTATATATTCACACATGTCACAGATAGAACATAGAAGAAAAGCCATGTACTGACTGGGACTTAAAACTGGGATGCCCAAATCATGCAGAAGATGTGCTGCCTCTGTGCCAGGACGCTGACAAATGTTTCTTTTCATCTATCAAAGAATTGTCTGTCATGTATTTTAATATTTCATATTTAAGTTGAAAATATAAGAAATGTAACTTTTGTTTCATAATTTCTACAAGAAGGCACATTCACACACCACACAGAAGAACAACCAAGCCCTGACTGGAACGACCAGATCACAAGGAAGACACACTACTCTGTACCAAAATGCCGGTTCAAGATAATATTATAAGATATGTTTGATATAATGAAATAATAAATTAATATACAAAAATATAGAGTTAAAAAATACATAGTCCATTAATTTACAACTACAATCAGTGGGGATGGTCTCTATGAAACCATCACACATTTTCCAAAAAAGGTCTTATACTCCTTCCACAGATAAAATAAAGTAAGGCCCTGAATGCGTTAAATTACACTAGAAAATGTTGTTGTTGCTGATCTCCTTGGTCTACACCCCTACACCAAGTCCAAAAGATCGTGTCCCAGCAAAAGGTCAAAAATGCTATCACTCTCATCCCCATCCCCCCAGAGGCACCAATATAAGAAATAATATGAGAGGCAGAGACAATAGTACTAGAAAATAAGATACGATATATAGATGTTTTTCATTAATCGACCAAGTTTACAGAATCTATCATCTGAATATGGATTTTAGATACCACTTTTCTCAATGATTATCACACCAAAATTTGGTATGAAACTACAATTCTTGATACAATTAAACAGAACAAAAATTATTGAATTCCTTTGGATTGTCAGCCAGATAAGATTCCCTCTGAATGAATTTCGTTGAAAATTTCAATAGTTTAATTCTTAGACCAATCTTTCTTCAGATTTCGTCTAAAGCCCATATATCAAATTTCCTTTACATTTTTGAGTTATCACATTTACATACAGACAGATACATGTATTTTTCATACTGAGTGAGATCTGAAAAATGGTGAACCGTCAAAGTCCCAAGATCGAATTCTTTGACAATAACAATAATTTCTCTGTATTTCAAATACAAGAAAATAAATACATAGCATAGCAAATTAATGCCATTTCACATTAATACTTAAAAGGGGTGAAGTATGGAAAAAGTTGAACATGCAGAGAACTACTAATCAGAAATGAAAGAATAATTGCAGTTAATTAAAAGAAGTTTAAATGCAAAGAATTAAAAAAAAAAAAGAAAACTTTATAAGAAATGTGGACAACAGAAAACAGACAGCATGGTCTTGTAAGAATTTGAATTCAAATTAATTTAATATAATTATTTATAAAAAATGTCTTTGCATCCCATTCTAAATGCAACTATCTTCTAGATTAATGAACAACTGATAACAAGACAAAAACTGTAGAAAGTTCTAGTTACATAATTAGTATTTTTTAATATTGTGATGTAAGAGTGTCGAGAGAGTTTCAAAATTCTATTATTCTGAAATGGTTATCATAACAAAATACATTAATTGCATTAATTAATTAAAATACATTCTATTAAGGATTGGTTATCATAACAAAATACATAAAAAAGTAAGTTACAGACTTACTTCGATGATGGAACAATAGGAAAAATATATTTCACAAGTTCTTGATTTCTTTTCTGGATGAGAGAATCCAAGGCACTTTGTTCAACTTGTAATTCAGATTTTTTACTCTTTACATCATCTTCCATCAGTTTAGAATAATTTTCCATTCCAGTTAGTTTCTCAGCAAATAGCTTCTGCCTTTTGGATAATCTGCCTTTCTTTTCCTTTAAATCACTTATTAATCTTTTGTCTATAAATAAATAAAATAATTAAAAAATGAAAATGACAAACTAAATAAAAAAAAACCTTTTTTTAAAAAATTCTAGCAAAATTATTAGCAAACGATTTCCATAACAAAATTTTTTAGTACACACAGTTTGTCTTAGTAATTTAGTTTGGTTCTAAACTCATTTATACATTTGGGATCAATATGATAGAGCAGATGAATTTTTTTGTTGACAGTTTCATCAAAATATTTTGCTTGTGAATCCAAATCCGAGAGTGCTAGTAGTTACTAATGTAATGTTACATTTGTAATTAGTTAATAATATGTTAACTAATAACAAACAAAATGAAAGCACATTAAAAAAATATTAAATAAATTTTATTGGCATTTAAAATGGCACTCAAAACATATACAGTTTGACGTATATGAATTAGATTTTTAGTAATTGCAATACAGTTATAAGTTTTTATTACAGAATAATTTGCAAGCATTAATTTAAATAATATTCTACAAAAATGAAAGATTTGTATATATTTTATAAGTCAAAAATTACTTGGGATTGTTCTATTCATGACCCAATTTTATTTCTTTAATGCAACTTGAAGAGGAAATAATTAAATTTATTATGAGCATATTGTTATGCAAATGAGGAATCTAAACAAAAGTAGTTTTTTGCAAATTATAAAATTAGTTCAAAAGCTATAACTATTGTAAATTTGCATGTCAATTATAAAAAATCCTCCATTAAGTGGCAATAGTTGATCGAAAGGACATATGCTCAAAATATGCCAAGTCTTTAGTTATAAATAAGGATTCACAGAATGGAAGTTAATATGGATATCTGCATTTGCACAGTTTGCAGCAGAGAAAATCTATCATTTTCATCAAAATAAAAAAGTAGTAAATGCTACTCCAGTTCACCTAAGCACTAATATTGTAGAAATAACATGTATAAAAATATAGTTTGTACACAATTGAATGTTTCAAAAAAAGTAATTTCTATTCATGGTTCTAAAAGCATAGTTTTGGTAATTTTTCAAGCTCTTAAAAAATACAGGTTTAATATATTAGTAAAATTAAATAATTTATGATAAATATATATTTGGGATAGTAAAAAAAGAGGAGAAAATGACATTTTAAAAAAGTTAGCTTAAGTAATCAGATAATTCATAAGAACAATCAAAAGAAATACTGCAACTTGTTTCATTGTTGCTTACAGTTTAAAATCTGCATGAACTTTAATCATAATAATGGACGCCTTAGATACTGTTTATCAAATATTGTCATCCTAAATGCAGTTCAACTAGGGTTAGCTAACTAAAACAAGGTTTTTTCCACTTGATTAATAGAATGTAATCTCAGAATCTTTTATGAATCTTACAGGAGTAAAAAGATCACATACTGTAGCATAAAATAAGGCTACCTTCGATTACCTATAGGCACTATGCAAAAAAATATTTGCAATGTGGGTTTAAGTTCAGGCAAATTTATTCTATTGGACCTAAATATGAAAGGGAAAAAATACAGCTAGGTCTTTAACTATAATATGGAATTGGAACAAATATAAAACTTAAATCAGCTTTATACAAAGAAAAAATATTGTAATTATCCAAAAACCAGATTGCAAGACTATGATGAACCTTCTTATTTTCTACTCTGAGTCTGAATCACATATGAACATTGCATATGAACATGAAAATTCAAAGACATTATGAGCCAGAAGGATGAAATTTGATGCATAAATTTTATACCAAATTTTTAGATTTTTATGAAATTTCGAACAAAATCCATTGGTGGAAGTCAGTCTGTGTGCAAGTAAATTTGATAATTACAAAACTTAAAACGCTAAATAGATCAAATTTGGCATACTTCCTTTGATATTTAAAGCACAAATTACTACCATTAATTTCTGCACTAAATCTGTCAAAGAGTTTATTAAAAGCCATTTTATTATTTTAATGTATGTAAAGGCAATAATCTAAATTAATGTCATTCATCATGTGGTCTCCTGACTTCAACTGTAGTTTGGTGTCAAATTTTAGTTCAAAATAGTTGTAAAAAAGCATTTTAGATATAAATTGATACATATTAACATGACAGATTTAGTAAAAATGTTAGAATCCTGACAAAAATCGATATTCTGTAATTATTATTACAGAATATCGATTACCCAAGGTTCACAATTTTAGGCATGGAGAGAGGAATAAGACATTATTGGAAATAATACAAAAAAAGTTTTGGGTAGATTATTCTTAATGAATTCAAAAAAGCATCTGTTTCAACTTTTTTCTTTTCTTTTCCCCCTTATTCTAAGATTAAAGTCGATTTTTCTAGGAATTATAAAAATCATGGGATTTTACAGATAGATACATTAGAAAATATATCACCTTAAAAAAATGCTAGTTAATTAAATACAAGTGTTTTAGACGAAATGTAATATATGATCAATGCAAATCAAAAAAATATTTCAGTTTTTACCTTTGGATATATCTAGTTTACAATCTTTTATACTTTTATCAAGAAGTTCTATTTTCTCTTTGTACCTTTCAATGTTAAATTTCTGAAAGAATGCATCAGAATTAGATTCAACAATTCAAAAATATTGCTTGTTACTTAAAAATTACAGTAACTAAAATTAAAATAATAATTAGAAATATAAAAGTTAGCAATATACATGTATATTATAACACAAAATATCCTGTAGGTGTAAAAAATGCAAAAATTTAGTAAAGGGTAATAACCTTATATTCTATACAAAATTGTGATACATATAGACATACAAGACTTAAACAAGATAGCATTTGCAGAAATAAACAACACAAACCCAATAAAACAACTATAATTTCACAAAGAGCATGTTGCAGACATTTTTCGAAATTATTTGCTTGGATCAATTCTAATGAGTTTAACTCTGTTTCTTGGAATTTATAGCTACTATGACAATGCAAAAATGCTTTTAGAAGAATGTCCTTTCTTCATTTCAAATTGAGATTGTTGCCAAAATTACAGTAGGGTTTTTTTTTTGCAGGTTTTTTTTTTTTTTTTTTGAATTCTTGTTTTTGTAACCAGGCCCAGAAGTCTTTGACCTTGTATCCATTAAATCTCCATAAAGGGATATCAGTAAAACTCTTTGCTTGTGATGAAATTAATTTTATAGGAAAGCAGAATAATTTTAGCAGGTAGAGCACTTCTATTCCCGGAGAGCAAAATTAGCATATTAAATACTGCCACTTGCAGTAATGTAAATTATTTGACTGATTCATCATATAAACTGAGCATATTATTAAAAACTTTTTCTTTAGCTTTCAGCAAGGGAAGAAAATCATATGATTACATATATAATAAAACAATAAAAACAATCTGAATTTTATTACAAAAATGAAATCCAATTCAAAAATTTATGCAAATGCAATATTTTAAAAAAGGAAAAAAAATAATGCTTTAAAACACTTCAGGTATTTAAATTGATCACAATAAAAGGACAACTTTTAAAATTATGTGATGATGTAACTACCAGTTTTGGCCATGGAATTTTCTGAAGTTGGGACAATTAAAATTCTATTTTTTTTTTAAATTGGAATAAATATTTTTTTTCTTTCTAAAGTATATTCAGTAGCCCTACATCAATTACTTTACTTGATAAAACATCAATCAGCACATGAGCTGATAAATACTTTCTTTCATAAATATGGACTTAATAAAGTAATATAATTTTCATGCATGGCATTTAGTATAAAAATATAGATTCAAATACAAAATTCTGCATAAGTCTAGTTGCAGAAAAAAGAAATATATACAAATAGATTTTTACCATATTCTCTACTTCTTTTTTCTGTGCTAGTATTTCACTACATCTGAAAAAAAGATGAAAAAAATATTACTAATTAATGATGAAACTTAATGAAAAAGGTAAAATTAATTACTTAATGGAATTAAAGAATGCTTGAGAAAACAAATTAAAATATCTTTTATATTAAGTTTCCAAGGGAAATGTGCCATTAAATATATTCCTGTAGTATAATATGACAATATGCTTTATAAACCCATTTTCTTTGAAACAAAGAATCCATTTCTAAAACAATTTTTTTTCTGCATAAATATGAATACATAATATTACTAATTCATACTTTCATAATTTATATTAACATGACAATAATTCTTTTTATATGGTTATAGAAAAATTTAAAAGAATGAAATAGCTTCTAATTTTTATGACCATGATGCAAATATGCAGTGAAAAATATAATATGTATTTATAAGAAATGGATCATAATTGTAGAATTGCAGCGTAATGACTTATCCTATAATGCATAGTCATGTCTTTTATCATAATTTAAATTTAACCTCTGATAAGGTTTTTAATTATTAGTTAAGAAAAAAATTGGCCTTTGTCTTGAAATAGGTAAATTTTAATTGTATAAAAAGATGTGAATTAATTTATTTTATAGAATTTATGTATAAATGATAAATAAGAATAATTTTGTCCTTAAATAACTGACAAAATAGCAGTAACTTAGCATTAATCTTTCTCCCCCCCCTTCTTTATTTAATTTAAATATTGCAATTAGAAGGAAAATAATAAGAGCTTTTTTTACCAGCTGATAGATAAAGCATTAATCTTTTTCTAAGATTTTTCCAAAGTTTGCTGAAACTAAAGCATGATAATGATGACACAACAATAATTTCAGATGATTTCCTTGTTTATAGTTTGGTGCATGTTGTCATAAAAATTAATCTATATGATATCATTAAAGTGAGGAAATTCAATATTTTGCAGGTTATCAAGAGTAACAAAACATATTTCTCAAAAGAACGGGAAAATGTTTAATTTTCTTAAATTATCTAATAAGCTTTTCTGAACCGAAACTAAGACTTTTGCTTGGTAATAGTAACATTTTTGTATGTTTAAATGAGTATTCACAAAAACAATGCAATCATGCAACCAATTTAAAAAATATGCAAAATGGCTTTATAATTTTCCCTTTTTTTATTTTGTTAATACAACTTAAATAAATCCAAAATCAATTAATGTTTATATAAAGTATGCTTTTTTCCCCCATTTTATCTTCTACACTTTGTAAAAGTTAAAATGAAATTACGAGAAATAAACTTGTGCTCTTTAATGATAAGCAGTGTGTTACCCAAACAATATCTAGTATTAAAGCAAGTAGTAAAGAAAAGAGTTCTTAGGCTTTAAGTGAACAAATCCTCAAAGGGAAGTCAATATGAAACGTCAGAAAAAGTAGAGTTGAAACAAATCAAATGAAGAAAATATAAGGCAGCCAATGAAGCTGCATATTTTCATAGACAGATATAAATTGGAAGAAATGCCTACCTAGATAGAAGCTAAAATTCACTCAGAATAATTAGACTAGCATTCCCTCTGTATCTTCCTTACTACAGGGACTCCCCCTTTAAAAATTGCAACAAGACATTATAAATGTATATGTATATTTTTGCAAATTGCAAAAAATATGATACAGGCTAGAAATCTTTATCAAGCCACTAATGCAACAGGACAAAGTTAACATAGCATACAATATACAAACAAAGATTCATTTTGAATGAAAAATAAAAAAAAGCAAGTATTTTTTCAACATGAAAATGGTATACAAAAAGAAATGGCTTTTTGTACAATATACTTGTTGTTCTAATCTGAAGTTAATTTAAAGTTAAGTTTTCACATGCTACCTCAGACCTAGTAACCTTAATCGGGATTTTTTTTTTTCAATATAACTTTTGCTTATAGCTGGCAATATCTGTGCTAATTTTGAAACAGTTACATATCATTTATGGCAACATTCATTAACTTAATAATAATTTTTTTCCATTATATAATTTCCTTTCCAGCTCATAAAGCCTCTTTAGAAAAGAACTAGAGTTGTTCTTATCAGAAAATAAACTAAGTGTACCAAGGTTAATTTGTATTGCTGAAGATACAGCCCCTAAAATCTGGGTTTCAATGCCTCTTAAAAAAGTTTATCTCTGAGATAAAATGATGACAAAGAGAAGTAAAAGGACTTACCTTATTTTGAATTTGTAATATTTGCATTTATACCAGATTTTAACTTATCTAACTACCTTTTAATGAAATAAAAAATAATTAACATTGAAGTTTGCCCTAAAACCTTAACATTTTACAATAAAATAAACCAAAAGTCATTATATTCCTTTTTGTATCATCAAATAGATTATTTAAGGTTCTCCAATGTACTTTTACCAAAGATACTGTGATTTCCCTGTCTATCTCTCAGCAGCATTTTTCTAAAAAACTGAGCTATGGTAATAGAAATTTTTTTAAAAATCAGTTTCTTCAAATTCAGCCTTTAATTTAGACAATCAAAATAATATAATTGCCCTGTAAATTTAATGAAAATTCTATCATTCAGTTCTATAAATTTAAAAGGTGTAAATTTTAATTGTTTGGATGAGTATTTTGCAAGGATACAACATTCTGTAAATACCTTTTAAGTATTCTATTCTTTTCTTCATCTACTTTATATTTCTTTGGTTTCTTGTCAGCAAACCTGCAAAAAACAAATCAATATTTAATACAATCCTAATTGATTAAAATAAAACAAGAATTAATACAAAATGATTTTTAAAAATGTGATAAATAGAAAAAGTAGCAAAATAAGGGCAATTAACCAAGGAAATTTAAATTTCATTCTTGAAACAGAATTAAGATTTTATAGAAGACATATCACATCCAAGCAGACCAAGAATTTGTGCAACAACTTTAGGATATTTATAAAACAATAGAAAATACAATGAATATTCAACACACTGTAAAAGAAATTATCAATATTACTGTGTTTATAGAATTAAGAAACCAAATACATACTTGCATTCACCATCTAAAATGAATGCTTATAAAAAGAAAGTATGAAGATGTGAGAAAATAATCTTAAAACTATTTAATTAAAGATAAAAAAATAATAACATGGTGAATAAATGAAAAAAAAAATATAAAATAAAATTAATTATTTTTGTAAATAAATAATTGTTTTCATAAATCGGAAATTGGATAATTGGTCCTTTTATTTTAGTTATGAGAGTTTTATGTAAATGAAAACATTTTTAAAGTGAAATTTTAAAGGTGAAATATCAAATACATTTAAAAATTAAGCTCTACAGAAGAAACTTTATATTTAAATGAGCAATAAATAAAAATTTTAAAAAATTGCTTTTCACCCCTCCCCAAAACACACCACTTTTTCAGCATATCTTTTAATGTTTATTTGTTGAGAAATTGTGTAATAATCATATTTATTACTTGAACATGTAAAATAGATACAAACTCCGTTTTGTAACATTATGTAATTTTTCGTTTGTGATTCGTCATGCAATGAGTCACTCAATTTAAAAATAATTTGATTGGGGTATTCAGTTACTTAACTAATAACAAAACTAATTTATCCCAAAGGGCAAAGAATTATGTATCTTTCCACGGGGCATAACATATTAACCTGAAATAATGTGAAATTAATTGCAAATTTTATTAATTAAGTAGAACTGATTATTAGATCTATGTCTTCATAAAAAACATTCAATAGCTTGTAAAACTTAAGTTTTATTAATTAGTTCACACAAAATATGCATCGAAAAGAATTATTAACATAGATTAAAGCAACTCATTTTTCATACCTTTCTAAACTAGTCGTTTTCGAATGTGTGAAATTGCCATTCCTTATGCAATCCGCACAATAAAAATGTTTTTTCAATTTGCTACATAAGTCACATTTTAAATAAGAATCTTCTCGCTTATAAACATGAATATCAGTGAAAGATATACACTGATATACCATTTCTGGAATGGATTCATCTAAGGCTTCATCACTTGAATTCGCCATTGAAACATCACTTCTCCATCATAACAACAAAGGATGACAGTGTAAGTAAACAAACTAAACATTGCAATCTCGCATAAACTGTACATTAGAAAGATAATTTAAGACTATTTCTATTAGTTTTAATCTTAAAAAATATTTTAAACATTTTGTAAAATTATAATCTACAATTATTTAAGATTTTTTGTGGTGATGAAATTTTTTAAAAAAATTCCTTAGAAGACGGAAGTGCGAATCTGTGAGAACAAGATGTGATGGTTTGTTTACATACAAACCTTGTATTTTTCTAATCTAACTTTTCTTCACAATGTATTTTTATAGCTGAAACTTAATCAAAAGAGACAGTCGTAAAAGTGTCTCTTAAATATGGAGAGTTCATACAAAACGTAAGTAATAAATTAAGTTGATATTAATGTATTGTGCATTTATATTTAATAGATTAACACCTGTTAATGTAATTTTTACCTTAGATAATATTGATTGATTTTCTGAAAATTTAGAGTTTATTTAGTTCAAGCGTTCCATATTTTAAAAGAATCACTTAAATGATTGCTGTAAATGCTTTAAATTTGAATTATTTTTAATTGTATCAACTTTTAAATTAGATTATATATTTTATTTATCAGTCTTTTGTCTTAGGTTATTATACAAAATAAGATAATCCAGTAGATAACTATTCTATAGAGTGCTTTCATTTGCTGTACAATCATAGCAAATGCATCAATTTTTGAATATGTTATCTGAGATTAAGATTTATATCTTATTTCTTTATTATTATTAAAATTCTCTATTTATTTAAATAAACAATTCATTTTAAACATCAAATATTATCTTGTTCGCTGAATATAAGGAGGATCTTATTATTGATCTGTTGCTACACAATATCTTACAAGTCTGTATTTAGTTTTTTTTTCATGTGTATTTTTTTTTATTATTATCTATGAGGTACATAAAATATGGAAGACTAAGATAAACTACTTTGTATAGCTTATTTTAAACCTGTGATATATATATATATATATGGAGCACCAAAAAAAAGAAAAAATTTAAATAAAATCTTGTTATGAAAAAAATTGATTACTATTTTTGAACAAGTAAAATTTTGCTTCTGGTTATGCAGAAAAATTTTGTTGTTTTCTTTTATTAATTTATAGAAATGTGCTGTTAAATATTTACAACATTTTGTCGTAAATGGATGAAATTTGATATGTAGCTTTTAATACTAAAGTTTAAATTTCAAACATATTTTTAATAAAATCCATTTACTGGAAATCTGTCTGAGTACTGTCAAACAATAATCTTATATATATTGTAAATTTATTGAACTTTGTTAATTTCCAAGGGTCCAACACTTTCTTCATCAAAATGGGGATTTAAGCATTTTTTTTTAAATGCTAAATTAATATATGTGTATGATTTTCGAATGCTTACTATATCTTACTGGTACAATACCACTTGAGAGATTAGAAAGTCATATGCTTGAGACTTGATTGATCTGCTATTATTGATATGCTATTTTAATTTTTTCTATTAGTCAAATTCTATCCATTAAAATTTCAGTTGCAGAATGAAAAAAAATGAATAAATAAAATTAAAATTTTCTGCATTATGATTTGAGCTTACTTAACATTAATTATAAATTATTTTAAAGGTTTTCTAAGTTTTTTTTAAATCAGTGACTTTTTTTTCTGTATTGCATGTATTATTTGGAAATTTAGGAGTTAAATATATATTTGTTTAATTTTTTAGTTTTTGAAAGAATTGAAATTTATCATAGTTTTAAAAAATATAATTGGTTTAAATAATTTATCATGCATTATATTTTCTGCAAGAAAAAAATAAATATTAAAAAAAATTAGGAATTATAGTACATTTTTGAACTAATACTTTTATTACAATGTATTTTAAATGTGCATCTGTCTTCAGCTAAAATATTTATTCAAAAATAATTTTAAATGAATGAGAAATTCCAATTCATTTTAAAATAGTTTCAAAGAGATCATTACAAT